>CAWVNZ010002356.1:0-56929 GCA_963930735.1 Dioctria linearis | reverse complement strand
ATACTGTCGCAAGTTTTAATTACGCCAGGGATTACCTTTTCTATAGTAAATTTTTCAAAAATTATTTTCTACTGTCGCAAATTTTAATTGCGCCAGGGATTGCCTTTTCTATAGTAAATTATTCAAAAAATAATTTTTTACTGTCGCAAATTTTAATTGCGCCAGGGATTGCATTTTCTATAGTAAATTTTTCAAAAATTAATTTTTTACTGTCGCAAATTTTAATTACGCCAGGGATTGCCTTTTCTATAGTAAATTTTTCAAAAATTATTTTTTTACTGTCGCAAATTTTAAATCCGCCAGGAATTGCCTTTTCTATAGTAAATTATTCAAAAAATAATTTTTTACTGTCGCAAATTTTAATTATGCCAGGGATTGCCTTTTCTATAGTAAATTATTCAAAAAATAATTTTTTGCTGTCGCAAATTTTAATTGCGCCAGGGATTGCCTTTTCTATAGTAAATTTTTCAAAAATTAATTTTTTACTGTCGCAAATTTTAAATTCGCCAGGGATTGCCTTTTCTATAGCAAATTTTTCAAAAAATAATTTTTTACTGTCGCAAATTTTAATTGCGCCAGGGATTGCCTTTTCTACAGTAAATTTTGCAAAAAATAATTTTTACTGTCGCAAATTTTAATTGCGCCAGGGATTGTCTTTTCTATAGTAAATTATTCAAAAAATAATTTTTTACTGTCGCAAATTTTAATTGCGCCAGGGATTGCCTTTTCTATAGTAAATTTTTCAAATAATAATTGTTTACTGTCGCAAATTTTAGTTGCGCCAAGGATTGCCGTTTGTACAGTAAATTTTGCAAAAAATAATTTTTTACTGTCGCAAATTTTAATTGCGCCAGGGATTGCCTTTTCTATAGTAAATTTTTCAAAAAATAATTTTCTACTGTCGCAAAATTTAATTGCGACAGGGATTGCCTATTCTACAGTAAATTTTTCAAAAATAATTTTTTACTGTCGCAAATTTTAATTGCGCCAGGGATTGCCTTTTCTACAGTATATTATTCAAAAATAATTTTTTACTGTCGCAAATTTTAAATACGCCAGGGATTGCCTTTTCTATAGTAAATTTTTCACAAATTAATTTTATACTGTCGCAAATTTTAAATACGCCAGGGATTGCCTCTTCTATAGTAAATTTTGCAAAAAATAATTTTTTACTGTCGCAAATTTTAATTGCGCCAGGGATTGCCTTTTCTATAGTAAATTATTCAAAAAATAATTTTTTCCTGTCGCAAATTTTAATTGCGCCAGGTATTGCCTTTTCTATAGTAAATTATTCAAAAATAATTTTATACTGTCGCAAATTTTAAATACGCCAGGGATTGCCTTTTCTATAGTAAATTTTTCAAAAAATAATTTTTTACCGTCGCAAATTTTAATTACGCCAGGGATTGCCTTTTTTATAGTAAATTTTTCAAAAAATAATTTTCTACTGTTGCAAATTTTAATTGCCCCAGGGATTGCCTTTTCTACAGTAAATTTTTCAAAAACTAATTTTTTACTGTCGCAAATTTTAATTACGCCAGGGATTGCCTTTTCTACAGTAAATTTTTCAAAAAATAATTTTTTACTGTCGCAAATTTTAATTACGCCAGGGATTGCCTTTTCTATAGTAAATTTTTCACAAATTAATTTTGTGCTGTCGCAAATTTTAATTACGCCAGGGATTGCCTTTTCTATAGTAAATTTTGCAAAAAATAATTTTTTACTGTCGCAAATTTTAATTGCGCCAGGGATTGCCTTTTCTATAGTTAATTACTCAAAAAATAATTTTATACTGTCGCAAATTTTAAATACGCCAGGGATTGGCTTTTCTATAGTAAATTTTTCAAATTTTTTTTTTACTGTCGCAAATTTTAATTACGCCAGGGATTGCTTTTTCTACAGTAAATTTTTCAAAAAATAATTTTTTACTGTCGCAAATTTTAATTGCGCCAGGGATTGCCTTTTCTATAGTAAATTTTTCAAAAATTAATTTTTTACTGTCGCAAATTTTAATTGCGCCAGGGATTGCCTTTTCTACAGTAAATTTTGAAAAAAATAATTTTTTACTGTCGCAAATTTTAATTGCACCAGGGATTGCCTTTTCTACAGTAAATTTTACAAAAATTAATTTTATACTGTCGCAAATTTTAAATACGCCAGGGATTGCCCCTTCTATAGTAAATTTTGCAAAAAATAATTTTTTACTGTCACAAATTTTAATTGCGCCAGGGATTGCCTTTTCTATAGTAAATTTTGCAAAAAATTATTTTTTACTGTCGCAAATTTTAATTGCCCCAGGGATTGCCTTTTCTACAGTAAATTTTTCAAAAACTAATTTTTTACTGTCGCAAATTTTAATTGCGCCAGGGATTGCCTTTTCTATAGTAAATTATTCAAAAAATAATTTTATACTGTCGCAAATTTTAAATACGCCAGGGATTGCCTTTTCTATAGTAAATTTTTCAAAAAATAATTTTTTACTGTCGCAAATTTTAATTACGCCAGGGATTGCCTTTTTTATAGTAAATTTTTCAAAAAATAATTTTCTACTGTTGCAAATTTTAATTGCCCCAGGGATTGCCTTTTCTACAGTAAATTTTTCAAAAACTAATTTTTTACTGTCGCAAATTTTAATTACGCCAGGGATTGCCTTTTCTACAGTAAATTTTTCAAAAAATAATTTTTTACTGTCGCAAATTTTAATTACGCCAGGGATTGCCATTTCTATAGTAAATTTTTCACAAATTAATTTTGTGCTGTCGCAAATTTTAATTACGCCAGGGATTGCCTTTTCTATAGTAAATTTTTCAAATTTTTTTTTTTACTGTCGCAAATTTTAATTACGCCAGGGATTGCCTTTTCTACAGTAAATTTTTCAAAAAATATTTTTTTACTGTCGCAAATTTTAATTGCGCCAGGGATTGCCTTTTCTATAGTAAATTTTTCAAAATTAATTTTTTACTGTCGCAAATTTTAAATCCGCCAGGGATTGCCTTTTCTATAGTAAATTTTTCAAAAAATAATTTTTTACTGTCGCAAATTTTAATTGCGCCAGGGATTGCCTTTTCTACAGTAAATTTTGCAAAAAATAATTTTTTACTGTCGCAAATTTTAATTGCGCCAGGGATTGCCTTTTCTACAGTAAATTTTACAAAAATTAATTTTCTACTGTCGCAAATTTTAAATACGCCAGGGATTGCCCATTCTATAGTAAATTTTGCAAAAAATAATTTTTTACTGTCACAAATTTTAATTGCGCCAGGGATTGCCTTTTCTATAGTAAATTATTCAAAAATAATTTTATACTGTCGCAAATTTTAAATACGCCAGGGATTGCCTTTTCTATAGTAAAGTTTTCAAAAAATAATTTTTTACTGTCGCAAATTTTAATTACGCCAGGGATTGCCTTTTTTATAGTAAATTTTTCAAAAAATAATTTTCTACTGTTGCAAATTTTAATTGCCCCAGGGATTGCCTTTTCTACAGTAAATTTTTCAAAAACTAATTTTTTACTGTCGCAAATTTTAATTACGCCAGGGATTGCCTTTTCTACAGTAAATTTTTCAAAAAATAATTTTTTACTGTCGCAAATTTTAATTACGCCAGGGATTGCCTTTTCTATAGTAAATTTTTCACAAATTAATTTTGTGCTGTCGCAAATTTTAATTACGCCAGGGATTGCCTTTTCTATAGTAAATTTTGCAAAAAATAATTTTTTACTGTCGCAAATTTTAATTGCGCCAGGGATTGCCTTTTCTATAGTTAATTACTCAAAAAATAATTTTATACTGTCGCAAATTTTAAATACGCCAGGGATTGGCTTTTCTATAGTAAATTTTTCAAATTTTTTTTTTTTACTGTCGCAAATTTTAATTACGCCAGGGATTGCTTTTTCTTCAGTAAATTTTTCAAAAAATAATTTTTTACTGTCGCAAATTTTAATTGCGCCAGGGATTGCCTTTTCTATAGTAAATTTTTCAAAAATTAATTTTTTACTGTCGCAAATTTTAATTGCGCCAGGGATTGCCTTTTCTACAGTAAATTTTCCAAAAAATAATTTTTTACTGTCGCAAATTTTAATTGCGCCAGGGATTGCCTTTTCTACAGTAAATTTTACAAAAATTAATTTTATACTGTCGCAAATTTTAAATACGCCAGGGATTGCCCCTTCTATAGTAAATTTTGCAAAAAATAATTTTTTACTGTCACAAATTTTAATTGCGCCAGGGATTGCCTTTTCTATAGTAAATTTTGCAAAAAAATAATTTTTTACTGTCGCAAATTTTAATTGCCCCAGGGATTGCCTTTTCTACAGTAAATTTTTCAAAAACTAATTTTTTACTGTCGCAAATTTTAATTGCGCCAGGGATTGCCTTTTCTATAGTAAATTATTCAAAAAATAATTTTATACTGTCGCAAATTTTAAATACGCCAGGGATTGCCTTTTCTATAGTAAATTTTTCAAAAAATAATTTTCTACTGTTGCAAATTTTAATTGCCCCAGGGATTGCCTTTTCTACAGTAAATTTTTCAAAAACTAATTTTTTACTGTCGCAAATTTTAATTACGCCAGGGATTGCCTTTTCTACAGTAAATTTTTCAAAAAATAATTTTTTACTGTCGCAAATTTTAATTACGCCAGGGATTGCCTTTTCTATTGTAAATTTTTCAAAAATTAATTTTTTACTGTCGCAAATTTTAATTGCGCCAGGGATTACCTTTCTATAGTAAATTTTTCAAAAATTAATTTTTTACTGTCGAAAATTTTAATTACGCCAGGGATTGCCTTTTCTATAGTAAATTTTGCAAAAAATAATTTTTTACTGTCGCAAATTTTAATTGCGCCGGGGATTGCCTTGTCTATAGTAAATTTTTAAAAATTAATTTTTTACTGTCGCAAATTTTAATTGCGCCAGGGATTGCCTTTTCTACAGTAAATTTTACAAAAAATAATTTTTTACTGTCGCATGTTTTAATTGCGCCAGGGATTACCTTTTCTATAGTAAATTTTTCAAAAATTAATTTTTTCTGTCAAAAATTTTAATTACGCCAGGGATTTCCTTTTCGATAGTAAATTTTACAAAAAATAATTTTTTACTGTCGCAAATTTTAATTGCGCCAGCAATTGCCATTTCTACAGTAAATTTTTCAAAAAATAATTTTTTACTGTCGCAAATTTTAATTACGCCGGGGATTGACTTTTCTATAGTAAATTTTTCACAAATTAATTTTTTACGGTCGCAAATTTTAATTACGCCGGGGATTGCCTTTTCTATAGAAAATTTTTCAAAAATTAATTTTATACTGTCGCAAATTTTAATTGCGCCAGGGATTGCCTTTTCTATAGTAAATTTTGCAAAAAGTAATTTTTTACTGTCGCAAATTTTAATTACGCCAGGGATTGCCTTTTCTACAGTAAATTTTTCAAAAATTAATTTTTTACTGTCGCAAATTTTAAATCCGCCAGGGATTGCCTTTTCTATAGTAAATTATTCAAAAAATAATTTTTTACTGTCGCAAATTTTAATTGCGGCAGGGATTGCATTTTCTACAGTAAATTTTTCAAAAAATAATTTTCCTCTGTCGCAAATTTTAATTGCGCCAGGGATTGCCTTTTCTATAGTAAATTATTCAAAAAATAATTTTTTATTGTCGCAAATTTTAATTGCGCCAGGGATTGCCTTTTCTATAGTAAATTTTTCAAAAATTAATTTTTTACTGTCGCAAATTTTAATTACGCCAGGGATTGCCTTTTCTATAGTAAATTTTTCAAAAATTAATTTTTTAATGTCGCAAATTTTAAATCCGCCAGAGATTGCCTCTTCTATAGTAAATTTTGCAAAAAATAGTTTTTTACTGTCGCAAATTTTAATTGCGCCAGGGATTGCCTCTTCTATAGTAAATTTTTCACAAATTAATTTTATACTGTCGCAAATTTTAAATACGCCAGGGATTGCCATTTTTATAGTAAATTTTGCAAAAAATATTTTTTTACTCTCGCAAATTTTAATAACGCCAGGGATTGCCTCTTCTATAGTAAATTTTGCAAAAAATTGCTTTTTACTGTCGCAAATTTTAATTGCGCCAGGGATTGCCTCTTCTATAGTAAATTTTGCAAAAAATAATTTTTTACTGCCACAAATTTTAATTGCGCCAGGGATTGCCTTTTCTATACATAGTAAATTTTGCAAAAAATAATTTTTTACTGTCGCAAATTTTAATTACGCCAGGGATTGCCTTTTCTATAGTAAATTTTTCCAAAATTAATTTTTTTACTGTCGCAAATTTTAAATCCGCCAGGGATTGCCTTTTCTATAGTAAATTATTCAAAAATAATTTTTTACGGTCGCAAATTTTAATTGCGCCAGGGATTGCCTTTTCTATAGTAAATTATTCAAAAATAATTTTTTTACTGTCGCAAATTTTAATTACGCCAGGTATTGCCTTTTCTATAGTAAATTTTTCAAAAATTAATTTTTTACTGCCGAAAATTTTAATTACGCCAGGTATTGCCTTTTCTGTAGTAAATTTTGCAAAAAATAATTTTTTACTGTCGCAAATTTTAATTGCGCCAGGGATTGCCTTTTCTATAGTAAATTTTTCAAAAATTAATTTTTACTGTCGCTTATTTTAATTGCACCAGGGATTGCATTTTCTACAGTAAATTTTTCAAAAAATAATTTTTTACTGTCGCAAATTTTAATTGCGCCTTTTCTACAGTAAATTTTACAAAAAATAATTTTCTACTGTCGCAAATTTTAATTGCGCCAGGGATTGCCTTTTCTACAGTAAATTTTACAAAAAATAATTTTTTACTGTCGCAAGTTTTAAATACGCCAGGGATTGCCTTTTCTATAGTAAATTTTCAAAAAATAATTTGCTACTGTCGCAAATTTTAATTGCGCCAGGGATTGCCTTTTATATAGTAAATTATTCAAAAAATAATTTTTTACTGTCGCAAATTTTAATTGCGCCAGGGATTGCCTTTTCTATAGTAAATTTTTCAAAAATTAATTTTTTACTGTCGCAAATTTTAATTACGCCAGGGATTGCCTTTTCTATAGTAAATTTTTCCAAAATTAATTTTTTACTGTCGCAAATTTTAAATCCGCCAGGGATTGCCTTTTCTATAGTAAATTTTTCACAAATTAATTTTTTACGGTCGCAAATTTTAATTACGCCGGGGATTGCCTTTTCTATAGAAAATTTTTCAAAAATTAATTTTATACTGTCGCAAATTTTAATTGCGCCAGGGATTGCCTTTTCTATAGTAAATTTTGCAAAAAGTAATTTTTTACTGTCGCAAATTTTAATTACGCCAGGGATTGCCTTTTCTACAGTAAATTTTTCAAAAATTAATTTTTTACTGTCGCAAATTTTAAATCCGCCAGGGATTGCCTTTTCTATAGTAAATTATTCAAAAAATAATTTTTTACTGTCGCAAATTTTAATTGCGGCAGGGATTGCATTTTCTACAGTAAATTTTTCAAAAAATAATTTTCCTCTGTCGCAAATTTTAATTGCGCCAGGGATTGCCTTTTCTATAGTAAATTATTCAAAAAATAATTTTTTATTGTCGCAAATTTTAATTGCGCCAGGGATTGCCTTTTCTATAGTAAATTTTTCAAAAATTAATTTTTTACTGTCGCAAATTTTAATTACGCCAGGGATTGCCTTTTCTATAGTAAATTTTTCAAAAATTAATTTTTTAATGTCGCAAATTTTAAATCCGCCAGAGATTGCCTCTTCTATAGTAAATTTTGCAAAAAATAGTTTTTTACTGTCGCAAATTTTAATTGCGCCAGGGATTGCCTCTTCTATAGTAAATTTTTCACAAATTAATTTTATACTGTCGCAAATTTTAAATACGCCAGGGATTGCCATTTTTATAGTAAATTTTGCAAAAAATATTTTTTTACTCTCGCAAATTTTAATAACGCCAGGGATTGCCTCTTCTATAGTAAATTTTGCAAAAAATTGCTTTTTACTGTCGCAAATTTTAATTGCGCCAGGGATTGCCTCTTCTATAGTAAATTTTGCAAAAAATAATTTTTTACTGCCACAAATTTTAATTGCGCCAGGGATTGCCTTTTCTATACATAGTAAATTTTGCAAAAAATAATTTTTTACTGTCGCAAATTTTAATTACGCCAGGGATTGCCTTTTCTATAGTAAATTTTTCCAAAATTAATTTTTTACTGTCGCAAATTTTAAATCCGCCAGGGATTGCCTTTTCTATAGTAAATTATTCAAAAAATAATTTTTTACGGTCGCAAATTTTAATTGCGCCAGGGATTGCCTTTTCTATAGTAAATTATTCAAAAAATAATTTTTTACTGTCGCAAATTTTAATTACGCCAGGTATTGCCTTTTCTATAGTAAATTTTTCAAAAATTAATTTTTTACTGCCGAAAATTTTAATTACGCCAGGTATTGCCTTTTCTGTAGTAAATTTTGCAAAAAATAATTTTTTACTGTCGCAAATTTTAATTGCGCCAGGGATTGCCTTTTCTATAGTAAATTTTTCAAAAATTAATTTTTTACTGTCGCTTATTTTAATTGCACCAGGGATTGCATTTTCTACAGTAAATTTTTCAAAAAATAATTTTTTACTGTCGCAAATTTTAATTGCGCCTTTTCTACAGTAAATTTTACAAAAAATAATTTTCTACTGTCGCAAATTTTAATTGCGCCAGGGATTGCCTTTTCTACAGTAAATTTTACAAAAAATAATTTTTTACTGTCGCAAGTTTTAAATACGCCAGGGATTGCCTTTTCTATAGTAAATTTTCAAAAAATAATTTGCTACTGTCGCAAATTTTAATTGCGCCAGGGATTGCCTTTTATATAGTAAATTATTCAAAAAATAATTTTTTACTGTCGCAAATTTTAATTGCGCCAGGGATTGCCTTTTCTATAGTAAATTTTTCAAAAATTAATTTTTTACTGTCGCAAATTTTAATTACGCCAGGGATTGCCTTTTCTATAGTAAATTTTTCCAAAATTAATTTTTTACTGTCGCAAATTTTAAATCCGCCAGGGATTGCCTTTTCTATAGTAAATTATTCAAAAAATATTTTTTTACTGTCGCAAATTTTAATTGCGCCAGGGATTGCCTTTTCTATAGTAAATTATTCAAAAAATAATTTTTTACTGTCGCAAATTTTAATTGCGCCAGGGATCGCCTTTTATATAGTAAATTTTTCAAAAATTAATTTTTTACTGTCGCAAATTTTAAATCCGCCAGGGATTGCCTTTTCTATAGTAAATTTTTCAAAAAATAATTTTTTACTGTCGCAAATTTTAATTGCGCCAGGGATTGCCTTTTCTATAGTAAATTATTCAAAAAATTATTTTTTACTGTCACAAATTTTAATTGCGCCAAGGATTGCCTTTTCTACAGTAAATTTTTCAAAAAATAATTTTTTACTGTCGCAAATTTTAATTGCGCCAGGGATTTCCTTTTCTACAGTAAAATTTGCAAAAAATAATTTTTTACTGTCGCAAATTTTAATTGCGCCAGGGATTGCCTTTTCTATAGTAAATTTTTCAAAAAATTATTTTATACTGTCGCAAATTTTAATTGCGCCAGGGATTGCCTATTCTATAGTAAATTATTCAAAAAATTATTTTTTACTGTCACAAATTTTAATTGCGCCAAGGATTGCCTTTTCTACAGTAAATTTTTCAAAAAATAATTTTTTACTGTCGCAAATTTTAATTGCGCCAGGGATTTCCTTTTCTACAGTAAAATTTGCAAAAAATAATTTTTTACTGTCGCAAATTTTAATTGCGCCAGGGATTGCCTTTTCTATAGTAAATTTTTCAAAAAATTATTTTATACTGTCGCAAATTTTAATTGCGCCAGGGATTGCCTATTCTACAGTAAATTTTTCAAAAAATTATTTTTTACTGCCGCAAATTTTAAATACGCCAGGGATTGCCTTTTCTACAGTAAATTTTTCAAAAACTAATTTTTTACTGTCGCAAATTTTAATTACGCCAGGGATTGCCGTTTCTATAGTAAAATTTCAAAAAATAATTTTTTACTGTCCCAAATTTTAATAGCGCCAGGGATTGCCTTTTCTACAGTAAATTTTTCAAAAAATATTTCTCTACTGTCGCAAATTTTAATTGCGCCAGGAATTGCCTTTTCTATAGTAAACTATTCAAAAAATATTTTTTTCCTCTCGCAAATTTTAATTGCTCCAGGGATTGCCTTTTCTATAGTAAATTTTTCAAAAAATAATTTTTTACTGTCGCAAATTTTAATTGCGCCAGGGATTGCCTTTTCTACAGTAAATTCTGCAAAAAATAATTTTTTACTGTCGCAAATTTTAATTGCGCCAGGGATTGCCTCTTCTATAGTAAATTATTCAAAAAATAATTTTTTACTGTCGCAAATTTTAATTGCGCCAGGGATTGCCTTTTCTGCAGTAAATTTTTCAAAAAATAATTTTTTACTGTCGCAAATTTTAATTGCGCCAGGGATTTCCTTTTCTACAGTAAATTTTGCAAAAAATAATCTTTTATTGTCGCAAATTTCAATTGCGCCAGGGATTGCCTTTTCTATAGTAAATTTTTCAAAAAATTATTTTCTACTGTCGCAAATTTTAATTGCGCCAGGGATTGCCTATTCTACAGTAAATTTTTCAAAAAATAATTTTTTACTGTCGCAAATTTTAAATACGCCAGGGATTGCCTTTTCTACAGTAAATTTTTCAAAAACTAATTTTTTACTGTCGCAAACTTTAATTACGCCAGGGATTGCCTTTTCTATAGTAAATTTTTCAAAAAATAATTTTTTACTGTCGCAAATTTTAATTGCGCCAGGGATTGCCTTTTCTACAGTAAATTTTTCAAAAAATATTTTTCTACTGTCGCAAATTTTAATTGCGCCAGGGTTTGCCTTTTCTACAGTAAATTATTCAAAAAATAATTTTTTACTGTCGCAAATTTTAAATACGCCAGGGATTGCATTTTCTATAGTAAATTTTTCACAAATTAATTTTATACTGTCGCAAATTTTAAATACACCAGGGATTGCCTCTTCTATAGTAAATATTGCAAAAAATAATTTTTTACTGTCGCAAATTTTAATTGCGCCAGGGATTGCCTTTTCTATAGTAAATTATTCAAAAAATAATTTTTTCCTGTCGCAAATTTTAATTGCGCCAGGTTTTGCCTTTCCTATAGTAAATTATTCAAAAAATAATTTTATAATGTCGCAAATTTTAAATACGCCAGGGATTGCCTTTTCTATAGTAAATTTTTCAAAAAATTATTTTATACTGTCGCAAATTTTAATTGCGCCAGGAATTGCCTATTCTACAGTAAATTTTTCAAAAAATTATTTTTTACTGTCGCAAATTTTAAATACGCCAGGGATTGCCTTTTCTACAGTAAATTTTTCAAAAACTAATTTTTTACTGTCGCAAATTTTAATTACGCCAGGGATTGCCTTTTCTATAGTAAATTTTTCAAAAAATAATTTTTTACTGTCCCAAATTTTAATTGCGCCAGGGATTGCCTTTTCTACAGTAAATTTTTCAAAAAATATTTCTCTACTGTCGCAAATTTTAATTGCGCCAGGAATTGCCTTTTCTACAGTAAATTATTCAAAAAATAATTTTTTACTGTCGCAAATTTTAAATACGCCAGGGATTGCCTTTTCTATAGTAAATTTTTCACAAATTAATTTTATACTGTCGCAAATTTTAAATACGCCAGGGATTGCCTCTTCTATAGTAAATTTTGCAAAAAATAAGTTTTTACTGTCGCAAATTTTAATTGCGCCAGGGATTGCCTTTTCTATAGTAAACTATTCAAAAAATATTTTTTTCCTGTCGCAAATTTTAATTGCTCCAGGGATTGCCTTTTCTATAGTAAATTTTTCAAAAAATAATTTTTTACTGTCGCAAATTTTAATTGCGCCAGGGATTGCCTTTTCTATAGTAAATTCTGCAAAAAATAATTTTTTACTGTCGCAAATTTTGATTGCGCCAGGGATTGCCTTTTCTGCAGTAAATTTTTCAAAAAATAATTTTTTACTGTCGCAAAATTTAATTGCGCCAGGGATTTCCTTTTCTACAGTAAATTTTGCAAAAAATAATCTTTTATTGTCGCAAATTTTAATTGCGCCAGGGATTGCCTTTTCTATAGTAAATTTTTCAAAAAATTATTTTCTACTGTCGCAAATTTTAATTGCGCCAGGGATTGCCTATTCTACAGTAAATTTTTCAAAAAATAATTTTTTACTGTCGCAAATTTTAAATACGCCAGGGATTGCCTTTTCTACAGTAAATTTTTCAAAAACTAATTTTTTACTGTCGCAAACTTTAATTACGCCAGGGATTGCCTTTTCTATAGTAAATTTTTCAAAAAATAATTTTTTACTGTCGCAAATTTTAATTGCGCCAGGGATTGCCTTTTCTACAGTAAATTTTTCAAAAATATTTTTCTACTGTCGCAAATTTTAATTGCGCCAGGGTTTGCCTTTTCTACAGTAAATTATTCAAAAAATAATTTTTTACTGTCGCAAATTTTAAATACGCCAGGGATTGCATTTTCTATAGTAAATTTTTCACAAATTAATTTTATACTGTCGCAAATTTTAAATACACCAGGGATTGCCTCTTCTATAGTAAATATTGCAAAAAATAATTTTTTACTGTCGCAAATTTTATTTGCGCCAGGGATTGCCTTTTGTATAGTAAATTATTCAAAAAATAATTTTTTCCTGTCGCAAATTTTAATTGCGCCAGGTTTTGCCTTTCCTATAGTAAATTATTCAAAAAATAATTTTATAATGTCGCAAATTTTAAATACGCCAGGGATTGCCTTTTCTATAGTAAATTTTTCAAAAAATAATTTTTTACTGTCGCAAATTTTAGTTACGCCAGGGATTGCCTTTTCTATAGTAAATTTTTCAAAAAATAATTTTCTATTGTCGCAAATTTTAGTTGCGCCAGGGATTGCCTTTTCTACAGTAAATTTTTCAAAAACTAATTTTTTACTGTCGCAAATTTCAACGACGCCAGGGATTGCCTTTTCTACAGTAAATTTTTCAAAAAATAATTTTTTACTGTCGCTAATTTTAATTACGCCAGGGATTGCCTTTTCTATAGCAAATTTTTCACAAATTAATTTTTTACTGTAGCAAATTTGAAATACGCCAGGTATTGCCTTTTCTATAGTAAATTTTGCAAAAAATAATTTTTTACTCTCGCAAATTTAATTGCGCCAGGGATTGCCTTTTCTATAGTAAATTACTCAAAAAATAATTTTATACTGTCGCAAATTTAAATACGCCAGGGATTGCCTTTTCTATAGTAAATTTTTCAAAAATTAATTTTTTACTGTCGGAAATTTTAAATCCGCCAGGGATTGCTTTTTCTATAGTAAATTTTTCAAAAAATAATTTTTTACTGTCGCAAATTTTAATTGCGCCAGGGATTGCCTTTTCTACAGTAAATTATGCAAAAAATAATTTTTACTGTCGCAAATTTTAATTGCGCCAGGGATTGCCTTTTCTATAGTAAATTATTCAAAAAATACTTTTTTACTGTCGCAAATTTTAATAGCGCCAGGGATTGCCTTCTCTACAGTAAATTTTTCAAAAAATAATTTTCTACTGTCGCAAATTTTAATTGCGCCAGGGATTGCCTTTTCTACACTAAATTTTGCAAAAAATATTTTTTTACTGTCGCAAATTTTAATTGCGCCAGGGATTGCCTTTTCTATAGTAAATTTTTCAAAAAATAATTTTCTACTGTCGCAAATTTTAATTGCGCCAGGGATTGCCTTTTCTACAGTAAATTTTTTACTGTCGCAAATTTTAATTACGCCAGGGATTGCCTTTTCTACAGTAAATTTTTCAAAAACTAATTTTTTACTGTCGCAAATTTTAATTGCGCCAGGGATTGCCTTTTCTATAGTAAATTTTTCAAAAAATTATTTTCTACTGTCGCAAATTTTAATTGCACCAGGGATTGCCTATTCTACAGTAAATTTTTCAAAAAATAATTTTTTACTGTCGCAAATTTTAAATACGCCAGGGATTGCCTTTTCTACAGTAAATTTTTCAAAAACTAATTTTTTACTGTCGCAAACTTTAATTACGCCAGGGATTGCCTATTCTATAGTAAATTTTTCAAAAAATAATTTTTTACTGTCGCAAATTTTAATTGCGCCAGGGATTGCCTTTTCTACAGTAAATTTTTCAAAAAATATTTTTCTACTGTCGCAAATTTTAATTGCGCCAGGGTTTGCCTTTTCTACTGTAAATTATTCAAAAAATAATTTTTTACTGTCGCAAATTTTAAATACGCCAGGGATTGCATTTTCTATAGTAAATTTTTCACAAATTAATTTTATACTGTCGCAAATTTTAAATACACCAGGGATTGCCTCTTCTATAGTAAATATTGCAAAAAATAATTTTTTACTGTCGCAAATTTTAATTGCGCCAGGGATTGCCTTTTCTATAGTAAATTATTCACAAAATAATTTTTTCCTGTCGCAAATTTTAATTGCGCCAGGGATTGCCTTTCCTATAGTAAATTATTCAAAAAATAATTTTATAATGTCGCAAATTTTAAATACGCCAGGGATTGCCTTTTCTATAGTAAATTTTTCAAAAAATAATTTTTTACTATCGCAAATTTTAGTTACGCCAGGGATTGCCTTTTCTATAGTAAATTTTTCAAAAAATAATTTTCTATTGTCGCAAATTTTAATTGCGCCAGGGATTGCCTTTTCTACAGTAAATTTTTCAAAAACTAATTTTTTACGGTCGCAAATTTCAACTACGCCAGGGATTACCTTTTCTACAGTAAATTTTTCAAAAATAATTTTTTACTGTCGCTAATTTTAATTACGCCAGGGATTGCCTTTTCTATAGCAAATTTTTCACAAATTAATTTTTTACTGTCGCAAATTTGAAATACGCCAGGTATTGCCTTTTCTATAGTAAATTTTGCAAAAAATAATTTTTTACTCTCGCAAATTTTAATTGCGCCAGGTATTGCCTTTTCTATAGTAAATTACTCAAAAAATAATTTTATACTGTCGCAAATTTTAAATACGCCAGGGATTGCCTTTTCTATAGTAAATTTTTCAAAAATTAATTTTTTACTGTCGCAAATTTTAATTACGCCAGGGATTGCCTTTTCTACATTAAATTTTTCAAAATTAATTTTTTACTGTCGCAAATTTTAATTGCGCCAGGGATTGCCTTTTCTACAGTAAATTTTTCAAAAATTCATTTTTTACTATCGAAAATTATAATTACGCCAGGGAATGCCTTTTCTATAGTAAATTTTTCGAAAAATAATTTTCTACTGTCGCAAATTTTAATTGCGCCAGGGATTGCCTTTTCTATAGTAAATTTTTCAAGAATTAATTTTTTACTGTCGGAAATTTTAAATCCGCCAGGGATTGCTTTTTCTATAGTAAATTTTTAAAAAAATAATTTTTTACTGTCGCAAATTTTAATTGCGCCAGGGATTGCCTTTTCTATAGTAAATTTTTCAAAAAATAATTTTTTACTGTCGCAAATTTTAATAGCGCCAAGGATTGCCTTCTCTACAGTAAATTTTTCAAAAAATAATTTTCTACTGTCGCAAATTTTAATTGCGCCAGGGATTGCCTTTTCTACAGTAAATTTTGCAAAAAATATTTTTTTACTGTCGCAAATTTTAATTGCGACAGGGATTGCCTTTTCTATAGTAAATTTTTCAAAAAATAATTTTCTACTGTCGCAAATTTTAATTGCGCCAGGGATTGCCTTTTCTACAGTAAATTTTGCAAAAAATATTTTTTTACTGTCGCAAATTTTAATTGCGACAGGGATCGCCTTTTCTATAGTAAATTTTTCAAAAAATAATTTTCTACTGTCGCAAATTTTAATTGCGCCAGGGATTGCCTTTTGTACAGTAAATTTTTTACTGTCGCAAATTTTAATTACGCCAGGGATTGCCTTTTCTACAGTAAATTTTTCAAAAACTAATTTTTTACTGTCGCAAATTTTAATTACGCCAGGGATTGCCTTTTCTACAGTAAATTTTTCAAAAACTAATTTTTTACTGTCGCAAATTTTAATTACGCCAGGGATTGCCTTTTCTATAGTAAATTTTTCAAAAAATAATTTTTTACTGTCGCAAATTTTAATTGCCCCAGGGATTGCCTTTTCTACAGTAAATTTTTCAAAAACTAATTTTTTATTGTCGCAAATTTTAATTACGCCAGGGATTGCCTTTTCTATAGTAAATTATTCAAAAAATAATTTTTTACTGTCGCAAATTTTAAATACGCCAGGGATTGCCTTTTCTATAGTAAATTTTTCACAAATTAATTTTATACTGTCGCAAATTTTAAATATGCCAGGGATTGCCTCTTCTATAGTAAATTTTGCAAAAAATAGTTTTTTACTGACGCAAATTTTAATTGCGCCAGGGATTGCCTTTTCTATAGTAAATTATTCAAAAAATAATTTTTTCCTGTCGCAAATTTTAATTGCGCCAGGGATTGCCTTTCCTATAGTAAATTATTCAAAAAATAATTTTATAATGTCGCAAATTTTAAATACGCCAGGGATTGCCTTTTCTATAGTAAATTTTTCAAAAAATAATTTTTTACTGTCGCAAATTTTAATTACGCCAGGGATTGCCTTTTCTATAGTAAATTTTTCAAAAAATAATTTTCTATTGTCGCAAATTTTAATTGCGCCAGGGATTGCCTTTTCTACAGTAAATTTTTCAAAAACTAATTTTTTACTGTCGCAAATTTCAACTACGCCAGGGATTGCCTTTTCTACAGTAAATTTTTCAAAAAATAATTTTTTACTGTCGCTAATTTTAATTACGCCAGGGATTGCCTTTTCTATAGTAAATTTTTCACAAATTAATTTTTTACTGTCGCAAATTTTAAATACGCCAGGGATTGCCTTTTCTATAGTAAATTTTGCAAAAAATAATTTTTTACTGTCGCAAATTTTAATTGCGCCAGGGATTGCCTTTTCTACAGTAAATTTTGCAAAAAATAATTTTTTACTGTCGCAACTTTTAATTGCGCCAGGGATTGCCTTTTCTATAGTAAATTATTCAAAAAATAATTTTTTACTGTCGCAAATTTTAATTGCGCCAGGGATTGCCTTCTCTACAGTAAATTTTACAAAAATTAATTGTATACTGTCGCAAATTTTAATTACGCCAGGGATTGCCTCTTCTATAGTAAATTTTGCAAAAAATAGCTTTTTACTGTCGCAAATTTTAATTGCGCCAGGGATTGCCTCTTCTATAGTAAATTTTTCAAAAATTAATTTTTTACTGTCGCAAATTTTAATTGCGCCAGGGATTGCCTTTTCTACAGTAAATTTTACAAAAATTAATTTTATACTGTCGCAAATTTTAATTACGCCAGGCATTGCCTCTTCTATAATAAATTTTGCAAAAAATAGCTTTTTACTGTTGCAAATTTTAATTGCGAAAGGGATTGCCTCTTCTATAGTAAATTTTGCAAAAAATAATTTTTTACTGTCACAAATTTTAATTGCGCCAGGGATTGCCTTTTCTATAGTAAATTTTGCAAAAAATAATTTTTTACTGTCGCAAATTTTAATTGCGCCAGGGATTACCTTTTCTATTGTAAATTTTTCAAAAATTAATTTTTTACTGTCGCAAATTTTAATTGCGCCAGGGATTACCTTTCTATAGTAAATTTTTCAAAAATTAATTTTTTACTGTCGAAAATTTTAATTACGCCAGGGATTGCCTTTTCTATAGTAAATTTTGCAAAAAATAATTTTTTACTGTCGCAAATTTTAATTGCGCCGGGGATTGCCTTTTCTATAATAAATTTTTCAAAAATTAATTTTTTACTGTCGCAAATTTTAATTGCGCCAGGGATTGCCTTTTCTACAGTAAATTTTACAAAAAATAATTTTTTACTGTCGCAAGTTTTAATTGCGCCAGGGATTACCCTTTCTATAGTAAATTTTTCAAAAATTAATTTTTTCTGTCAAAAATTTTAATTACGCCAGGGATTGCCTTTTCTATAGTAAATTTTACAAAAAATAATTTTTTACTGTGGCAAGTTTTAATTGCGCCAGCGATTACCTTTTCTACAGTAAATTTTTCAAAAATTAATTTTTTACTGTCGAAAATTTTAATTACGCCAGGGATTGCCTTTTCTATAGTAAATTTTTCAAAAAATAATTTTCTACTGTCGCAAATTTTAATTGCGCCAGCAATTGCCATTTCTACAGTAAATTTTTCAAAAAATAATTTTTTACTGTCGCAAATTTTAATTACGCCGGGGATTGACTTTTCTATAGTAAATTTTTCACAAATTAATTTTTTACTGTCGCAAATTTTAATTGCGCCAGGGATTGCCTTTTCTACAGTAAATTTTGCAAAAAATAATTTTTTACTGTCGCAACTTTTAATTGCGCCAGGGATTGCCTTTTCTATAGTAAATTATTCAAAAAATAATTTTTTACTGTCGCAAATTTTAATTGCGCCAGGGATTGCCTTCTCTACAGTAAATTTTACAAAAATTAATTGTATACTGTCGCAAATTTTAATTACGCCAGGGATTGCCTCTTCTATAGTAAATTTTGCAAAAAATAGCTTTTTACTGTCACAAATTTTAATTGCGCCAGGGATTGCCTTTTCTATAGTAAATTTTGCAAAAAATAATTTTTTACTGTCGCAAATTTTAATTGCGCCAGGGATTACCTTTTCTATTGTAAATTTTTCAAAAATTAATTTTTTACTGTCGCAAATTTTAATTGCGCCAGGGATTACCTTTCTTTAGTAAATTTTTCAAAAATTAATTTTTTACTGTCGAAAATTTTAATTACGCCAGGGATTGCCTTTTCTATAGTAAATTTTGCAAAAAATAATTTTTTACTGTCGCAAATTTTAATTGCGCCGGGGATTGCCTTTTCTATAATAAATTTTTCAAAAATTAATTTTTTACTGTCGCAAATTTTAATTGCGCCAGGGATTGCCTTTTCTACAGTAAATTTTACAAAAAATATTTTTTTACTGTCGCAAGTTTTAATTGCGCCAGGGATTACCTTTTCTATAGTAAATTTTTCAAAAATTAATTTTTTCTGTCAAAAATTTTAATTACGCCAGGGATTGCCTTTTCTATAGTAAATTTTACAAAAAATAATTTTTTACTGTGGCAAGTTTTAATTGCGCCAGCGATTACCTTTTCTACAGTAAATTTTTCAAAAATTAATTTTTTACTGTCGAAAATTTTAATTACGCCAGGGATTGCCTTTTCTATAGTAAATTTTTCAAAAAATAATTTTCTACTGTCGCAAATTTTAATTGCGCCAGCAATTGCCATTTCTACAGTAAATTTTTCAAAAAATAATTTTTTACTGTCGCAAATTTTAATTACGCCGGGGATTGACTTTTCTATAGTAAATTTTTCACAAATTAATTTTTTACTGTCGCAAATTTTAATTGCGCCAGGGATTACCTTTCTATAGTAAATTTTTCAAAAATTAATTTTTTACTGTCGAAAATTTTAATTACGCCAGGGATTGCCTTTTCTATAGTAAATTTTGCAAAAAATAATTTTTTACTGTCGCAAATTTTAATTGCGCCGGGGATTGCCTTTTCTATAATAAATTTTTCAAAAATTAATTTTTTACTGTCGCAAATTTAATTGCGCCAGGGATTGCCTTTTCTACAGTAAATTTTACAAAAAATAATTTTTTTACTGTCGCAAGTTTTAATTGCGCCAGGATTACCTTTTCTATAGTAAATTTTTCAAAAATTAATTTTTTCTGTCAAAAATTTTAATTACGCCAGGGATTGCCTTTTCTATAGTAAATTTTACAAAAAATAATTTTTTACTGTGGCAAGTTTTAATTGCGCCAGCGATTACCTTTTCTACAGTAAATTTTTCAAAATTAATTTTTTTACTGTCGAAAATTTTAATTACGCCAGGGATTGCCTTTTCTATAGTAAATTTTTCAAAAAATAATTTTCTACTGTCGCAAATTTTAATTGCGCCAGCAATTGCCATTTCTACAGTAAATTTTTCAAAAAATAATTTTTTACTGTCGCAAATTTTAATTACGCCGGGGATTGACTTTTCTATAGTAAATTTTTCACAAATTAATTTTTTACTGTCGCAAATTTTAATTGCGCCAGGGATTTCCTTTTGTACAGTAAATTTTGCAAAAAATAATTTTTTACTGTCGCAACTTTTAATTGCGCCAGGGATTGCCTCTTCTATAGTAAATTTTGCAAAAAATAGCTTTTTACTGTCGCAAATTTTAATTGCGCCAGGGATTGCCTCTTCTATAGTAAATTTTGCAAAAATAGTTTTTTACTGTCGCAAATTTTAATTGCGCCAGGGTTTGCCTTTCTATAGTACATTTTTCAAAAATTAATTTTTTACTGTCGCAAATTTTAATTGCGCCAGGGATTGCCTTTTCTACAGTAAATTTTACAAAAATTAATTTTATACTGTCGCAAATTTTAATTACGCCAGGCATTGCCTCTTCTATAATAAATTTTGCAAAAAATAGCTTTTTACTGTCGCAAATTTAGTTGCGAAAGGGATTGCCTCTTCTATAGTAAATTTTGCAAAAAATAATTTTTTACTGTCACAAATTTTAATTGCGCCAGGTATTGCCATTTCTATAGTAAATTTTGCAAAAAATAATTTTTTACTGTCGCAAATTTTAATTGCGCCAGGGATTGCCTTTTCTATTGTAAATTTTTCAAAAATTAATTTTTTACTGTCGCAAATTTTAATTGCGCCAGGGATTACCTTTCTATAGTAAATTTTTCAAAAATTAATTTTTTACTATCGAAAATTTTAATTACGCCAGGGATTGCCTTTTCTATAGTAAATTTTGCAAAAAATAATTTTTTACTGTCGCAAATTTTAATTGCGCCGGGGATTGCCTTTTCTATAATAAATTTTTCAAAAATTAATTTTTTACTGTCGCAAATTTTAATTGCGCCAGGGATTGCCTTTTCTACAGTAAATTTTACAAAAAATAATTTTTTACTGTCGCAAGTTTTAATTGCGCCAGGGATTACCTTTTCTATAGTAAATTTTTCAAAAATTAATTTTTTCTGTCAAAAATTTTAATTACGCCAGGGATTGCCTTTTCTATAGTA
Organism: Dioctria linearis; assembly: GCA_963930735.1. NCBI lineage: Eukaryota > Metazoa > Arthropoda > Insecta > Diptera > Asilidae > Dioctria > Dioctria linearis. The sequence goes on along the minus strand of CAWVNZ010002356.1, from coordinate 35,774 downwards.
AATTTTACAAAAAATAATTTTTTACTGTGGCAAGTTTTAATTGCGCCAGCGATTACCTTTTCTACAGTAAATTTTTCAAAAATTAATTTTTTACTGTCGAAAATTTTAATTACGCCAGGGATTGCCTTTTCTATAGTAAATTTTTCAAAAAATAATTTTCTACTGTCGCAAATTTTAATTGCGCCAGGGATTGCCTTTTCTACAGTAAATTTTACAAAAAATAATTTTTTACTGTCTCAAGTTTTAATTTCGCCAGGGATTGCCTTTTCTATAGTAAATTTTTCAAAAAATAATTTTCCTCTGTCGCAAATTTTAATTGCGCCAGGGATTGCCTTTTCTATAGTAAATTATTCAAAAAATAATTTTTTATTGTCGCAAATTTTAATTGCGCCAAGGATTGCCTTTTCTATAGTAAATTTTTCAATAAATAATTTTTTACTGTCGCAAATTTTAATTACGCCGGGGATTGACTTTTCTATAGTAAATTTTTCACAAATTAATTTTTTACGGTCGCAAATTTTAATTACGCCGGGGATTGCCTTTTCTATAGTAAATTTTTCAAAAATTAATTTTATACTGTCGCAAATTTTAATTGCGCCAGGGATTGCCTTTTGTATAGTAAATTTTGCAAAAAATAATTTTTTACTGTCGCAAATTTTAATTACGCCAGGGATTGCCTTTTCTACAGTAAATTTTTCAAAAATTAATTTTTTACTGTCGCAAATTTTAAATCCGCCAGGGATTGCCTTTTCTATAGTAAATTATTCAATAAATAATTTTTTACTGTCGCAAATTTTAATTGCGGCAGGGATTGCATTTTCTACAGTAAATTTTTCAAAAAATAATTTTTTACTGTCGCAAATTTTAGTTGCGCCAGGGATTGCCTTTTCTACAGTAAATTTTACAAAAAATAATTTTTTACTGTCTCAAGTTTTAATTTCGCCAGGGATTGCCTTTTCTATAGTAAATTTTTCAAAAAATAATTTTCCTCTGTCGCAAATTTTAATTGTGCCAGGGATTGCCTTTTCTATAGTAAATTTTGCAAAAAATAATTTTTTACTGTCGCAAATTTTAATTGCGCCAGGGATTGCCTTTTCTATAGTAAATTCTTCAAAAATTAATTTTTTACTGTCGCAAATTTTAAATACGCCAGGGATTGCCATTTCTATAGTAAATTTTGCAAAAAATATTTTTTTACTCTCGCAAATTTTAATTACGCCAGGGATTGCCTCTTCTATAGTAAATTTTGCAAAAAATAGCTTTTTACTGTCGCAAATTTTAATTGCGCCAAAAATTGCCTCTTCTATAGTAAATTTTGCAAAAAATAATTTTTTACTGCCACAAATTTTAATTGCGCCATGGATTGCCTTTTCTATAGTAAATTTTGCAAAAAATAATTTTTTACTGTCGCAAATTTTAATTGCGCCAGGGATTGCCTTTTCTATAGTAAATTCTTCAAAAATTAATTTTTTACTGTCGCAAATTTTAATTGCGCCAGGGATTGCCTTTTCTACAGTAAATTTTACAAAAAATAATTTTTTACGGTCGCAAGTTTTAATTGCGCCAGGGATTAAATTTCTATAGTAAATTTTTCAAAAATTAATTTTTTACTGCCGAAAATTTTAATTACGCCAGGGATTGCCTTTTCTATAGTAAATTTTGCAAAAAATAATTTTTTACTGTCGCAAATTTTAATTGCGCCAGGGATTGCCTTTTTCTATAGTAAATTTTTCAAAAATTAATTTTTTACTGTCGCAAATTTTAATTGCTCCAGGGATTGCCTTTTTCTATAGTAAATTTTTCAAAAATTAATTTTTTACTGTCGCTTATTTTAATTGCGCCAGGGATTGCCATTTCTACAGTAAATTTTTCAAAAAATAATTTTTGACTGTCGCAAATTTTAATTACGCCGGGGATAGTCTTTTCTATAGTAAATTTTTCACAAGTTAATTTTTTACGGTCGCAAATTTTAATTACGCCGGGGATTGCCTTTTCTATAGTAAATTTTTCAAAAAATAATTTTATACTGTCGCAAATTTTAATTGCGCCAGGGATTGCCTTTTCTATAGTAAATTTTGCAAAAAATAATTTTTTACTGTCGCAAATTTTAATTAAGCCAGGGATTGCCTTTTCTACAGTAAATTTTTCAAAAATTAATTTTTTACTGTCGCAAATTTTAAATCCGCCAGGGATTGCCTTTCTATAGTAAATTATTCAAAAAATAATTTTTTACTGTCGCAAATTTTAATTGCGCCAGGGATTGCATTTTCTACAGTAAATTTTACAAAAAATAATTTTATACTGTCGCAAATTTTAATTGCGCCAGGGATTGCCTTTTCTACAGTAAATTTTGCAAAAAATAATTTTTTACTGTCGCAAATTTTAATTAAGCCGGGGATAGACTTTTCTATAGTAAATTTTTCACAAGTTAATTTTTTACGGTCGCAAATTTTAATTAAGCCGGCGATTGCCTTTTCTATAGTAAATTTTTCAAAAAATAATTTTATACTGTCGCAAATTTTAATTGCGCCAGGGATTGCCTTTTCTATAGTAAATTTTGCAAAAAATAATTTTTTACTGTCGCAAATTTTAATTAAGCCAGGGATTGCCTTTTCTATAGTAAATTATTCAAAAAATAATTTTTTACTGTCGCAAATTTTAATTGCGCCAGGGATCGCCTTTTATATTGTAAATTTTTCAAAAATTAATTTTTTACTGTCGCAAATTTTAATTCCGCCAGGGATTGCCTTTTCTATAGTAAATTTTTCAAAAAATAATTTTTTACTGTCGCAAATTTTAATTGCGCCAGGGATTGCCTTTTCTACAGTAAATTTTGCAAAAAATAATTTTTTACTGTCGCAAATTTTAATTGCGCCAGGGATTACCTTTTCTATAGTAAATTATTCAAAAAATAATTTTTTACTGTCACAAATTTTAATTGCGCCAAGGATTGCCCTTTTCTACAGTAAATTTTTCAAAAAACAATTTTTTACTGTCGCAAATTTTAATTGCGCCAGGGATTACCTTTTCTACAGTAAATTTTGCAAAAAATAATTTTTTACTGTCGCAAATTTTAATTGCGGCAGGGATTGCATTTTCTACAGTAAATTTTTCAAAAAATAATTTTTTTACTGTCGCAAATTTTAATTGCGCCAGGGATTGCCTCTTCTATAGTAAATTTTGCAAAAAATAGTTTTTTACTGTCGCAAATTTTAATTGCGCCAGGGTTTGCCTTTCTATAGTACATTTTTCAAAAATTAATTTTTTACTGTCGCAAAATTTTAATTGCGCCAGGGATTGCCTTTTCTACAGTAAATTTTACAAAAATTAATTTTATACTGTCGCAAATTTTAATTACGCCAGGCATTGCCTCTTCTATAATAAATTTTGCAAAAAATAGCTTTTTACTGTCGCAAATTTTAATTGCGAAAGGGATTGCCTCTTCTATAGTAAATTTTGCAAAAAATAATTTTTTACTGTCACAAATTTTAATTGCGCCAGGGATTGCCATTTCTATAGTAAATTTTGCAAAAAATAATTTTTTACTGTCGCAAATTTTAATTGCGCCAGGGATTGCCTTTTCTATTGTAAATTTTTCAAAAATTAATTTTTTACTGTCGCAAATTTTAATTGCGCCAGGGATTACCTTTCTATAGTAAATTTTTCAAAAAATTAATTTTTTACTGTCGAAAATTTTAATTACGCCAGGGATTGCCTTTTCTATAGTAAATTTTGCAAAAAATAATTTTTTACTGTCGCAAATTTTAATTGCGCCGGGGATTGGCTTTTCTATAATAAATTTTTCAAAAATTAATTTTTTACTGTCGCAAATTTTAATTGCGCCAGGGATTGCCTTTTCTACAGTAAATTTTACAAAAAATAATTTTTTACTGTCGCAAGTTTTAATTGCGCCAGGGATTACCTTTTCTATAGTAAATTTTTCAAAAATTAATTTTTTCTGTCAAAAATTTTAATTACGCCAAGGATTGCCTTTTCTATAGTAAATTTTACAAAAAATAATTTTTTACTGTGGCAAGTTTTAATTGCGCCAGCGATTACCTTTTCTACAGTAAATTTTTCAAAAATTAATTTTTTACTGTCGAAAATTTTAATTACGCCAGGGATTGCCTTTTCTATAGTAAATTTTTCAAAAAATAATTTTCTACTGTCGCAAATTTTAATTGCGCCAGCAATTGCCATTTCTACAGTAAATTTTTCAAAAAATAATTTTTTACTGTCGCAAATTTTAATTACGCCGGGGATTGACTTTCCTATAGTAAATTTTTCACAAATTAATTTTTTACGGTCGCAAATTTTAATTACGCCGGGGATTGCCTTTTCTATAGTAAATTTTTCAAAAATTAATTTTATACTGTCGCAAATTTTAATTGCGCCAGGGATTGCCTTTTGTATAGTAAATTTTGCAAAAAATAATTTTTTACTGTCGCAAATTTTAATTACGCCAGGGATTGCCTTTTCTACAGTAAATTTTTCAAAAATTTAATTTTTACTGTCGCAAATTTTAAATCCGACCAGGGATTGCCTTTTCTATAGTAAATTATTCAATAAATAATTTTTTACTGTCGCAAATTTTAATTGCGGCAGGGATTGCATTTTCTACAGTAAATTTTTCAAAAAATAATTTTTTACTGTCGCAAATTTTAATTGCGCCAGGGATTGCCTTTTCTACAGTTAATTTTACAAAAAATAATTTTTTACTGTCTCAAGTTTAATTTCGCCAGGGATTGCCTTTTCTATAGTAAATTTTTCAAAAAATAATTTTCCTCTGTCGCAAATTTTAATTGCGCCAGGGATTGCCTTTTCTATAGTAAATTATTCAAAAAATAATTTTTTATTGTCGCAAATTTTAATTGCGCCAAAGATTGCCTTTTCTATAGTAAATTTTTCAAAAATTAATTTTTTACTGTCGCAAATTTTAATTACGCCAGGGATTGCCTTTTCTGTAGTAAATTTTTCAAAAATTATTTTTTTACTGTCGCAAATTTTAAATCCGCCAGGGATTGCCTCTTCTATAGTAAATTTTGCAAAAAATAGTTTTTTACTGTCGCAAATTTTAATTGCGCCAGGGATTGCCTCTTATATAGTAAATTTTTCACAAATTAATTTTATACTGTCGCAAATTTTAAATACGCCAGGGATTGCCATTTCTATAGTAAAATTTTGCAAAAAATATTTTTTTACTCTCGCAAATTTTAATTACGCCAGGGATTGCCTCTTCTATAGTAAATTTTGCAAAAAATAGCTTTTTACTGTCGCAAATTTTAATTGCGCCAAAAATTGCCTCTTCTATAGTAAATTTTGCAAAAAATAATTTTTACTGCCACAAATTTTAATTGCGCCAGGGATTGCCTTTTCTATAGTAAATTTTGCAAAAAATAATTTTTTACTGTCGCAAATTTTAATTGCGCCAGGGATTGCCTTTTCTATAGTAAATTCTTCAAAAATTAATTTTTTACTGTCGCAAATTTTAATTGCGCCAGGGATTGCCTTTTCTACAGTAAATTTTACAAAAAATAATTTTTTACGGTCGCAAGTTTTAATTGCGCCAGGGATTAAATTTCTATAGTAAATCTTTCAAAAATTAATTTTTTACTGCCGAAAATTTTAATTGCGCCAGGGATTGCCTTTTCTATAGTAAATTTTGCAAAAAATAATTTTTTACTGTCGCAAATTTTAATTGCGCCAGGGATTGCCTTTTTCTATAGTAAATTTTTCAAAAATTAATTTTTTACTGTCGCAAATTTTAATTGCTCCAGGGATTGCCTTTTTCTATAGTAAATTTTTCAAAAATTAATTTTTTACTATCGCTTATTTTAATTGCGCCAGGGATTGCCATTTCTACAGTAAATTTTACAAAAAATAATTTTTTACTGTCGCAAGTTTTAATTGCGCCAGGGATTACCTTTTCTACAGTAAATTTTTCAAAAAATAATTTTTGACTGTCGCAAATTTTAATTACGCCGGGGATAGTCTTGTCTATAGTAAATTTTTCACAAGTTAATTTTTTACGGTCGCAAATTTTAATTACGCCGGGGATTGCCTTTTCTATAGTAAATTTTTCAAAAAATAATTTTATACTGTCGCAAATTTTAATTGCGCCAGGGATTGCCTTTTCTATAGTAAATTTTGCAAAAAATAATTTTTTTCTGTCGCAAATTTTAATTAAGCCAGGGATTGCCTTTTCTACAGTAAATTTTTCAAAAATTAATTTTTTACTGTCGCAAATTTTAAATCCGCCAGGGATTGCCTTTTCTATAGTAAATTATTCAAAAAATAATTATTTACTGTCGCAAATTTTAATTGCGCCAGGGATTGCATTTTCTACAGTAAATTTTACAAAAAATAATTTTTTACTGTCGCAAATTTTAATTGCGCCAGCAATTGCCTTTTCTACAGTAAATTTTTCAAAAAATAATTTTTGACTGTCGCAAATTTTAATTACGCCGGGGATAGACTTTTCTATAGTAAATTTTTCACAAGTTAATTTTTTACGGTCGCAAATTTTAATTAAGCCGGCGATTGCCTTTTCTATAGTAAATTTTTCAAAAAATAATTTTATACTGTCGCAAATTTTAATTGCGCCAGGGATTGCCTTTTCTATAGTAAATTTTGCAAAAAATAATTTTTTACTGTCGCAAATTTTAATTAAGCCAGGGATTGCCTTTTCTATAGTAAATTATTCAAAAAATAATTTTTTACTGTCGCAAATTTTAATTGCGCCAGGGATCGCCTTTTATATAGTAAATTTTTCAAAAATTAATTTTTTACTGTCGCAAATTTTAAATCCGCCAGGGATTGCCTTTTCTATAGTAAATTTTTCAAAAAATAATTTTTTACTGTCGCAAATTTTAATTGCGCCAGGGATTGCCTTTTCTACAGTAAATTTTGCAAAAAATAATTTTTTACTGTCGCAAATTTTAATTGCGCCAGGGATTACCTTTTTCTATAGTAAATTTTTCAAAAATTAATTTTTTACTGTCGCAAATTTTAATTGCTCCAGGGATTGCCTTTTTCTATAGTAAATTTTTCAAAAATTAATTTTTTACTGTCGCTTATTTTAATTGCGCCAGGGATTGCCATTTCTACAGTAAATTTTACAAAAAATAATTTTTTACTGTCGCAAGTTTTAATTGCGCCAGGGATTACCTTTTCTACAGTAAATTTTTCAAAAAATAATTTTTGACTGTCGCAAATTTTAATTACGCCGGGGATAGTCTTGTCTATAGTAAATTTTTCACAAGTTAATTTTTTACGGTCGCAAATTTTAATTACGCCGGGGATTGCCTTTTCTATAGTAAATTTTTCAAAAAATAATTTTATACTGTCGCAAATTTTAATTGCGCCAGGGATTGCCTTTTCTATAGTAAATTTTGCAAAAAATAATTTTTTACTGTCGCAAATTTTAATTAAGCCAGGGATTGCCTTTTCTACAGTAAATTTTTCAAAAATTAATTTTTTACTGTCGCAAATTTTAAATCCGCCAGGGATTGCCTTTTCTATAGTAAATTATTCAAAAAATAATTTTTTACTGTCGCAAATTTTAATTGCGCCAGGGATTGCATTTTCTACAGTAAATTTTACAAAAAATAATTTTTTACTGTCGCAAATTTTAATTGCGCCAGCAATTGCCTTTTCTACAGTAAATTTTTCAAAAAATAATTTTTGACTGTCGCAAATTTTAATTACGCCGGGGATAGACTTTTCTATAGTAAATTTTTCACAAGTTAATTTTTTACGGTCGCAAATTTTAATTAAGCCGGCGATTGCCTTTTCTATAGTAAATTTTTCAAAAAATAATTTTATACTGTCGCAAATTTTAATTGCGCCAGGGATTGCCTTTTCTATAGTAAATTTTGCAAAAAATAATTTTTTACTGTCGCAAATTTTAATTAAGCCAGGGATTGCCTTTTCTATAGTAAATTATTCAAAAAATAATTTTTTACTGTCGCAAATTTTAATTGCGCCAGGGATCGCCTTTTATATAGTAAATTTTTCAAAAATTAATTTTTTACTGTCGCAAATTTTAAATCCGCCAGGGATTGCCTTTTCTATAGTAAATTTTTCAAAAATAATTTTTTACTGTCGCAAATTTTAATTGCGCCAGGGATTGCCTTTTCTACAGTAAATTTTGCAAAAAATAATTTTTTACTGTCGCAAATTTTAATTGCGCCAGGGATTACCTTTTCTATAGTAAATTATTCAAAAAATAATTTTTTACTGTCACAAATTTTAATTGCGCCAAGGATTGCCTTTTCTACAGTAAATTTTTCAAAAATTATTTTTTTACTGTCGCAAATTTTAATTGCGCCAGGGATTTCCTTTTCTACAGTAAATTTTGCAAAAAATAATTTTTTACTGTCGCAAATTTTAATTGCGCCAGGAATTGCCTTTTCTATAGTAAATTTTTCAAAAAATTATTTTCTACTGTCGCAAATTTTAATTGCGCCAGGGATTGCCTATTCTACAGTAAATTTTTCAAAAAATTATTTTTTACTGTCGCAAATTTTAAATACGCCAGGGATTGCCTTTTCTACAGTAAATTTTTCAAAAACTAATTTTTTACTGTCGCAAATTTTAATTACGCCAGGGATTGCCTTTTCTACAGTAAATTTTTCAAAAAATATTTCTCTACTGTCGCAAATTTTAATTGCGCCAGGGATTGCCTTTTCTACAGTAAATTATTCAAAAAATAATTTTTTACTGTCGCAAATTTTAAATACGCCAGGGATTGCCTTTTCTATAGTAAATTTTTCACAAATTAATTTTATACTGTCGCAAATTTTAAATACGCCAGGGATTGCCTCTTCTATAGTAAATTTTGCAAAAAATAATTTTTTACTGTCGCAAATTTTAATTGCGCCAGGGATTGCCTTTTCTATAGTAAATTATTCAAAAAATAATTTTTTCCTGTCGCAAATTTTAATTGCGCCAGGGATTGCCTTTCCTATAGTAAATTATTCAAAAAATAATTTTATAATGTCGCAAATTTTAAATACGCCAGGGATTGCCTTTTCTATAGTAAATTTTTCAAAAAATAATTTGTTACTGTCGCAAATTTTAATTACGCCAGGGATTGCCTTTTCTATAGTAAATTTTTCAAAAAATAATTTTCTATTGTCGCAAATTTTAATTGCGCCAGGGATTGCCTTTTCTACAGTAAATTTTTCAAAAACTAATTTTTTACTGTCGCAAATTTCAACTACGCCAGGGATTGCCTTTTCTACAGTAAATTTTTCAAAAAATAATTTTTTACTGTCGCTAATTTTAATTACGCCAGGGATTGCCTTTTCTATAGCAAATTTTTCACAAATTAATTTTTTACTGTCGCAAATTTTAAATACGCCAGGTATTGCCTTTTCTATAGTAAATTTTGCAAAAAATAATTTTTTACTCTCGCAAATTTTAATTGCGCCAGGGATTGCGTTTTCTATAGTAAATTACTCAAAAAATAATTTTATACTGTCGCAAATTTTAAATACGCCAGGGATTGCCTTTTCTATAGTAAATTTTTCAAAAATTAATTTTTTACTGTCGCAAATTTTAATTACGCCAGGGATTGCCTTTTCTACAGTAAATTTTTCAAAAATTAATTTTTTACTGTCGCAAATTTTAATTGCGCCAGGGATTGCCTTTTCTACAGTAAATTTTTCAAAAATTAATTTTTTACTGTCGAAAATTATAATTACGCCAGGGATTGCCTTTTCTATAGTAAAATTTTCGAAAAATAATTTTCTACTGTCGCAAATTTGAATTGCGCCAGGGATTGCCTTTTCTATAGTAAATTTTTCAAAAATTAATTTTTTACTGTCGGAAATTTTAAATCCGCCAGGGATTGCTTTTTTATAGTAAATTTTTCAAAAAATAATTTTTTACTGTCGCAAATTTTAATTGCGCCAGGGATTGCCTTTTCTACAGTAAATTTTGCATAAAATAATTTTTTACTGTCGCAAATTTTAATTGCGCCAGGGATTGCCTTTTCTATAGTAAATTATTCAAAAAATACTTTTTTACTGTCGCAAATTTTAATAGCGCCAGGGATTGCCTTCTCTACAGTAAATTTTTCAAAAAATAATTTTTTACTGTCGCAAATTTTAATTGCGCCAGGGATTGCCTTTTCTACAGTAAATTTTGCAAAAAATATTTTTTTACTGTCGCAAATTTTAATTGCGCCAGGGATTGCCTTTTCTATAGTAAATTTTTCAAAAAATAATTTTCTACTGTCGCAAATTTTAATTGCGGCAGGGATTGCCTTTGCTACAGTAAATTTTTTACTGTCGCAAATTTTAATTACGCCAGGGATTGCCTTTTCTACAGTAAATTTATCAAAAACTAATTTTTTACTGTCGCAAATTTTAATTACGCCAGGGATTGCCTTTTCTATAGTAAATTTTTCAAAAAATAATTTTTTACTGTCGCAAATTTTAATTGCCCCAGGGATTGCCTTTTCTACAGTAAATTTTTCAAAAACTAATTTTTTATTGTCGCAAATTTTAATTACGCCAGGGATTGCCTTTTCTATAGTAAATTATTCAAAAAATAATTTTTTACTGTCGCAAATTTTAAATACGCCAGGGATTGCCTTTTCTATAGTAAATTTTTCACAAATTAATTTTATACTGTCGCAAATTTTAAATATGCCAGGGATTGCCTCTTCTATAGTAAATTTTGCAAAAAATAATTTTTTACTGTCGCAAATTTTAATTGCGCCAGGGATTGCATTTTCTATAGTAAATTATTCAAAAAATAATTTTTTCCTGTCGCAAATTTTAATTGCGCCAGGGATTGCCTTTCCTATAGTAAATTATTCAAAAAATAATTTTATAATGTCGCAAATTTTAAATACGCCAGGGATTGCCTTTTCTATAGTAAATTTTTCAAAAAATAATTTTTTACTGTCGCAAATTTTAATTACGCCAGGGATTGCCTTTTCTATAGTAAATTTTTCAAAAAATAATTTTCTATTGTCGCAAATTTTAATTGCGCCAGGGATTGCCTTTTCTACAGTAAATTTTTCAAAAACTAATTTTTTACTGTCGCAAATTTCAACTACGCCAGGGATTGCCTTTTCTACAGTAAATTTTTCAAAAAATAATTTTTTACTGTCGCTAATTTTAATTACGCCAGGGATTGCCTTTTCTATAGTAAATTTTTCACAAATTAATTTTTTACTGTCGCAAATTTTAAATACGCCAGGGATTGCCTTTTCTGTAGTAAATTTTGCAAAAAATAATTTTTTACTGTCGCAAATTTTAATTGCGCCAGGGATTGCCTTTTCTATAGTAAATTACTCAAAAAATAATTTTATACTGTCGCAAATTTTAAATACGCCAGGGATTGCCTTTTCTATAGTAAATTATTCAAAAAATAATTTTCTACTGTCGCAAATTTTAATTGCGCCAGGGATTGCCTTCTCTACAGTAAATTTTTCAAGAAATAATTTTTTACTGTCGCAAATTTTAATTGCGCCAGGGATTGCCTTTTCTACAGTAAATTTTGCAAAAAATAATTTTTTACTGTCGCAAATTTTAATTGAGCCAGGGATTGCCTTTTCTATAGTAAATTATTCAAAAAATAATTTTTTACTGTCGCAAATTTTAATTGCGCCAGGGATTGCCTTCTCTACAGTAAATTTTTCAAGAAATAATTTTTTACTGTCGCAAATTTTAATTGCGCCAGGGATTGCCTTTTCTACAGTAAATTTTGCAAAAAATAATTTTTTACTGTCGCAAATTTTAATTGCGCCAGGGATTGCCTTTTCTATAGTAAATTTTTCAAAAAATAATTTTCTACTGTCGCAAATTTTAATTGCGCCAGGGATTGCCTTTTCTACAGTAAATTTTTTACTGTCGCAAATTTTAATTACGCCAGGGATTGCCTTTTCTACAGTAAATTTTTCAAAACCTAATTTTTTACTGTCGCAAATTTTAATTACGCCAGGGATTGCCTTTTCTATAGTAAATTTTTCAAAAAATAATTTTTTACTGTCGCAAATTTTAATTGCCCCAGGGATTGCCTTTTCTACAGTAAATTTTTCAAAAACTAATTTTTTATTGTCGCAAATTTTAATTACGCCAGGGATTGCCTTTTCTATAGTAAATTTTTCAAAAATAATTTTTTACTGTCGCAAATTTTAATTACGCCAGGGATTGCCTTTTCTATAGTAAATTATTCAAAAAATAATTTTTTACTGTCGCAAATTTTAATTGCGCCAGGGATCGCCTTTTCTATAGTAAATTTTTCAAAAATTAATTTTTTACTGTCGCAAATTTTAAATCCGCCAGGGATGGCCTTTTCTATAGTAAATTTTTCAAAAAATAATTTTTTACTGTCGCAAATTTTAATTGCCCCAGGGATTGCCCATTCTACAGTAAATTTTTCAAAAACTAATTTTTTATTGTCGCAAATTTTAATTACGCCAGGGATTGCCTTTTCTATAGTAAATTATTCAAAAAATATTTTTTTAATATCGCAAATTTTAATTTCGCCAGGGATTGCCTTTTCTATAGTAAATTATTCAAAAAATAATTTTTTACTGTAGCAAATTTTAATTGCGCCAGGGATCGCCTTTTCTATAGTAAATTTTTCAAAAATTAATTTTTTACTGTCGCAAATTTTAAATCCGCCAGGGATTGCCTTTTCTATAGAAAATTTTTCAAAAAATAATTTTTTACTGTCGCAAATTTTAATTGCGCCAGGGATTGCCTTTTGTACAGTAAATTTTGCAAAAAATAATTTTTTACTGTCGCAAATTTTAATTGCGCCAGGGATTACCTTTTCTATAGTAAATTATTCAAAAAATAATTTTTTACTGTCGCAAATTTTAATTGCGCCAGGGATTGCCTTTTCTACAGTAAATTTTTCAAAAAATAATTTTTTACTGTCGCAAATTATAATTGCGCCAGGGATTTCCTTTTCTACAGTAAATTTTGCAAAAAATAATTTTTTACTCTCGCAAATTTTCATTGCGCCAGGGATTGCCTTTTCTATAGTAAATTTTTCAAAAAATTATTTTCTACTGTCGCAAATTCTAATTGCGCCAGGGATTGCCTTTTCTACAGTAAATTTTTCAAAAAATATTTCTCTACTGTCGCAAATTTTAATTGCGCCAGGGATTGCCTTTTCTGCAGTAAATTATTCAAAAAATAATTTTTTACTGTCGCAAATTTTAAATACGCCAGGGATTGCCTTTTCTATAGTAAATTATTCAAAAAATAATTTTCTACTGTCGCAAATTTTAATTGCGCCAGGGATTGCCTTCTCTACAGTAAATTTTTCAAGAAATAATTTTTTACTGTCGCAAATTTTAATTGCGCCAGGGATTGCCTTTTCTACAGTAAATTTTGCAAAAAATAATTTTTTACTGTCGCAAATTTTAATTGAGCCAGGGATTGCCTTTTCTATAGTAAATTATTCAAAAAATAATTTTTTACTGTCGCAAATTTTAATTGCGCCAGGGATTGCCTTCTCTACAGTAAATTTTTCAAGAAATAATTTTTTACTGTCGCAAATTTTAATTGCGCCAGGGATTGCCTTTTCTACAGTAAATTTTGCAAAAAATAATTTTTTACTGTCGCAAATTTTAATTGCGCCAGGGATTGCCTTTTCTATAGTAAATTTTTCAAAAAATAATTTTCTACTGTCGCAAATTTTAATTGCGCCAGGGATTGCCTTTTCTACAGTAAATTTTTTACTGTCGCAAATTTTAATTACGCCAGGGATTGCCTTTTCTACAGTAAATTTTTCAAAACCTAATTTTTTACTGTCGCAAATTTTAATTACGCCAGGGATTGCCTTTTCTATAGTAAATTTTTCAAAAAATAATTTTTTACTGTCGCAAATTTTAATTGCCCCAGGGATTGCCTTTTCTACAGTAAATTTTTCAAAAACTAATTTTTTATTGTCGCAAATTTTAATTACGCCAGGGATTGCCTTTTCTATAGTAAATTTTTCAAAAAATAATTTTTTACTGTCGCAAATTTTAATTACGCCAGGGATTGCCTTTTCTATAGTAAATTATTCAAAAAATAATTTTTTACTGTCGCAAATTTTAATTGCGCCAGGGATCGCCTTTTCTATAGTAAATTTTTCAAAAATTAATTTTTTACTGTCGCAAATTTTAAATCCGCCAGGGATGGCCTTTTCTATAGTAAATTTTTCAAAAAATAATTTTTTACTGTCGCAAATTTTAATTGCCCCAGGGATTGCCCATTCTACAGTAAATTTTTCAAAAACTAATTTTTTATTGTCGCAAATTTTAATTACGCCAGGGATTGCCTTTTCTATAGTAAATTATTCAAAAAATATTTTTTTAAAATCGCAAATTTTAATTTCGCCAGGGATTGCCTTTTCTATAGTAAATTATTCAAAAAATAATTTTTTACTGTAGCAAATTTTAATTGCGCCAGGGATCGCCTTTTCTATAGTAAATTTTTCAAAAATTAATTTTTTACTGTCGCAAATTTTAAATCCGCCAGGGATTGCCTTTTCTATAGAAAATTTTTCAAAAAATAATTTTTTACTGTCGCAAATTTTAATTGCGCCAGGGATTGCCTTTTGTACAGTAAATTTTGCAAAAAATAATTTTTTACTGTCGCAAATTTTAATTGCGCCAGGGATTACCTTTTCTATAGTAAATTATTCAAAAAATAATTTTTTACTGTCGCAAATTTTAATTGCGCCAGGGATTGCCTTTTCTACAGTAAATTTTTCAAAAAATAATTTTTTACTGTCGCAAATTATAATTGCGCCAGGGATTTCCTTTTCTACAGTAAATTTTGCAAAAAATAATTTTTTACTCTCGCAAATTTTCATTGCGCCAGGGATTGCCTTTTCTATAGTAAATTTTTCAAAAAATTATTTTCTACTGTCGCAAATTTTAATTGCGCCAGGGATTGCCTTTTCTACAGTAAATTTTTCAAAAAATATTTCTCTACTGTCGCAAATTTTAATTGCGCCAGGGATTGCCTTTTCTGCAGTAAATTATTCAAAAAATAATTTTTTACTGTCGCAAATTTTAAATACGCCAGGGATTGCCTTTTCTGTAGTAAACTTTTCACAAATTAATATTATACTGTCGCAAATTTTAAATACGCCAGGGATTGCCTCTTCTATAGTAAATTTTGCAAAAAATAATTTTTTACTGTCGCAAATTTTAATTGCGCCAGGGATTGCCTTTCCTATAGTAAACTATTCAAGAAATAATTTTTTCCTGTCGCAAATTTTAATTGCGCCAGGGATTGCCTTTTCTATAGTAAATTTTTCAAAAAATAATTTTTTACTGTCGCAAATTTTAATTGCGCCAGGGATTGCCTTTTCTACAGTAAATTTTGCAAAAAATAATTTTTGACTGTCGCAAATTTTAATTGCGCCAGGGATTTCCTTTTCTACAGTAAATTTTGCAAAAAATAATCTTTTATTGTCGCAAATTTTAATTGCGCCAGGGATTGACTTTTCTATAGTAAATTTTTCAAAAAATATTTTTCTACTGTCGCAAATTTTAATTGCGCCATTGATTGCCTTTTCTGCAGTAAATTATTCAAAAAATAAATTTTACTGTCGCAAATTTTAAATACGCCAGGGATTGCCTTTTCTATAGTATAGTAAATTTTTCAAAAAATAATTTTCTACTGTCGCAAATTTTAATTGCGCCAGGGATTGCCTTTGCTACAGTAAATTTTTTACTGTCGCAAATTTTAATTACGCCAGGGATTGCCTTTTCTACAGTAAATTTATCAAAAACTAATTTTTTACTGTCGCAAATTTTAATAGCGCCAGGGATTGCCTTCTCTACAGTAAATTTTTCAAAAAATAATTTTTTACTGTCGCAAATTTTAATTGCGCCAGGGATTGCCTTTTCTACAGTAAATTTTGCAAAAAATATTTTTTTACTGTCGCAAATTTTAATTGCGCCAGGGATTGCCTTTTCTATAGTAAATTTTTCAAAAAATAATTTTCTACTGTCGCAAATTTTAATTGCGCCAGGGATTGCCTTTGCTACAGTAAATTTTTTACTGTCGCAAATTTTAATTACGCCAGGGATTGCCTTTTCTACAGTAAATTTATCAAAAACTAATTTTTTACTGTCGCAAATTTTAATTACGCCAGGGATTGCCTTTTCTATAGTAAATTTTTCAAAAAATAATTTTTTACTGTCGCAAATTTTAATTGCCCCAGGGATTGCCTTTTCTACAGTAAATTTTTCAAAAACTAATTTTTTATTGTCGCAAATTTTAATTACGCCAGGGATTGCCTTTTCTATAGTAAATTATTCAAAAAATAATTTTTTACTGTCGCAAATTTTAAATACGCCAGGGATTGCCTTTTCTATAGTAAATTTTTCACAAATTAATTTTATACTGTCGCAAATTTTAAATATGCCAGGGATTGCCTCTTCTATAGTAAATTTTGCAAAAAATAATTTTTTACTGTCGCAAATTTTAATTGCGCCAGGGATTGCCTTTTCTATAGTAAATTATTCAAAAAATAATTTTTTCCTGTCGCAAATTTTAATTGCGCCAGGGATTGCCTTTCCTATAGTAAATTATTCAAAAAATAATTTTATAATGTCGCAAATTTTAAATACGCCAGGGATTGCCTTTTCTATAGTAAATTTTTCAAAAAATAATTTTTTACTGTCGCAAATTTTAATTACGCCAGGGATTGCCTTTTCTATAGTAAATTTTTCAAAAAATAATTTTCTATTGTCGCAAATGTTAATTGCGCCAGGGATTGCCTTTTCTACAGTAAATTTTTCAAAAATTAATTTTTTACTGTCGCAAATTTCAACTACGCCAGGGATTGCCTTTTCTACAGTAAATTTTTCAAAAAATAATTTTTTACTGTCGCTAATTTTAATTACGCCAGGGATTGCCTTTTCTATAGTAAATTTTTCACAAATTAATTTTTTACTGTCGCAAATTTTAAATACGCCAGGGATTGCCTTTTCTGTAGTAAATTTTGCAAAAAATAATTTTTTACTGTCGCAAATTTTAATTGCGCCAGGGATTGCCTTTTCTATAGTAAATTACTCAAAAAATAATTTTATACTGTCGCAAATTTTAAATACGCCAGGGATTGCCTTTTCTATAGTAAGTTATTCAAAAAATAATTTTCTACTGTCGCAAATTTTAATTGCGCCAGGGATTGCCTTCTCTACAGTAAATTTTTCAAGAAATAATTTTTTACTGTCGCAAATTTTAATTGCGCCAGGGATTGCCTTTTCTACAGTAAATTTTGCAAAAAATAATTTTTTACTGTCGCAAATTTTAATTGAGCCAGGGATTGCCTTTTCTATAGTAAATTATTCAAAAAATAATTTTTTACTGTCGCAAATTTTAATTGCGCCAGGGATTGCCTTCTCTACAGTAAATTTTTCAAGAAATAATTTTTTACTGTCGCAAATTTTAATTGCGCCAGGGATTGCCTTTTCTACAGTAAATTTTGCAAAAAATAATTTTTTACTGTCGCAAATTTTAATTGCGCCAGGGATTGCCTTTTCTATAGTAAATTTTTCAAAAAATAATTTTCTACTGTCGCAAATTTTAATTGCGCCAGGGATTGCCTTTTCTACAGTAAATTTTTTACTGTCGCAAATTTTAATTACGCCAGGGATTGCCTTTTCTACAGTAAATTTTTCAAAACCTAATTTTTTACTGTCGCAAATTTTAATTACGCCAGGGATTGCCTTTTCTATAGTAAATTTTTCAAAAAATAATTTTTTACTGTCGCAAATTTTAATTGCCCCAGGGATTGCCTTTTCTACAGTAAATTTTTCAAAAACTAATTTTTTATTGTCGCAAATTTTAATTACGCCAGGGATTGCCTTTTCTATAGTAAATTTTTCAAAAAATAATTTTTTACTGTCGCAAATTTTAATTACGCCAGGGATTGCCTTTTCTATAGTAAATTATTCAAAATATAATTTTTTACTGTCGCAAATTTTAATTGCGCCAGGGATCGCCTTTTCTATAGTAAATTTTTCAAAAATTAATTTTTTACTGTCGCAAATTTTAAATCCGCCAGGGATGGCCTTTTCTATAGTAAATTTTTCAAAAAATAATTTTTTACTGTCGCAAATTTTAATTGCCCCAGGGATTGCCCATTCTACAGTAAATTTTTCAAAAACTAATTTTTTATTGTCGCAAATTTTAATTACGCCAGGGATTGCCTTTTCTATAGTAAATTATTCAAAAAATATTTTTTTACTATCGCAAATTTTAATTGCGCCAGGGATTGCCTTTTCTATAGTAAATTATTCAAAAAATAATTTTTTACTGTCGCAAATTTTAATTGCGCCAGGGATCGACTTTTCTATAGTAAATTTTTCAAAAATTAATTTTTTACTGTCGCAAATTTTAAATCCGCCAGGGATTGCCTTTTCTATAGAAAATTTTTCAAAAAATAATTTTTTACTGTCGCAAATTTTAATTGCGCCAGGGATTGCCTTTTGTACAGTAAATTTTGCAAAAAATAATTTTTTACTGTCGCAAATTTTAATTGCGCCAGGGATTACCTTTTCTATAGTAAATTATTCAAAAAATAATTTTTTACTGTCGCAAATTTTAATTGCGCCAGGGATTGCCTTTTCTACAGTAAATTTTTCAAAAAATAATTTTTTACTGTCGCAAATTATAATTGCGCCAGGGATTTACTTTTCTACAGTAAATTTTGCAAAAAATAATTTTTTACTCTCGCAAATTTTCATTGCGCCAGGGATTGCCTTTTCTATAGTAAATTTTTCAAAAAATTATTTTCTACTGTCGCAAATTTTAATTGCGCCAGGGATTGCCTTTTCTACAGTAAATTTTTCAAAAAATATTTCTCTACTGTCGCAAATTTTAATTGCGCCAGGGATTGCCTTTTCTACAGTAAATTATTCAAAAAATAATTTTTTACTGTCGCAAATTTTAAATACGCCAGGGATTGCCTTTTCTGTAGTAAACTTTTCACAAATTAATTTTATACTGTCGCAAATTTTAAATACGCCAGGGATTGCCTCTTCTATAGTAAATTTTGCAAAAAATAATTTTTTACTGTCGCAAATTTTAATTGCGTCAGGGATTGCCTTTTCTATAGTAAACTATTCAAGAAATAATTTTTTCCTGTCGCAAATTTTAATTGCGCCAGGGATTGCCTTTTCTATAGTAAATTTTTCAAAAAATAATTTTTTACTGTCGCAAATTTTAATTGCGCCAGGGATTGCCTTTTCTACAGTAAATTTTGCAAAAAATAATTTTTTACTGTCGCAAATTTTAATTGCGCCAGGGATTTCCTTTTCTACAGTAAATTTTGCAAAAAATAATCTTTTATTGTCGCAAATTTTAATTGCGCCAGGGATTGACTTTTCTATAGTAAATTTTTCAAAAAATATTTTTCTACTGTCGCAAATTTTAATTGCGCCAGGGATTGCCTTTTCTGCAGTAAATTATTCAAAAAATAAATTTTACTGTCGCAAATTTTAAATACGCCAGGGATTGCCTTTTCTATAGTAAATTTTTCACAAATTAATTTTATACTGTTCCAAATTTTAAATACGCCAGGGCTTGCCTCTTCTATAGTAAATTTTGCAAAAAATAATT
The DNA here is from genome assembly GCA_963930735.1 of Dioctria linearis. NCBI lineage: Eukaryota > Metazoa > Arthropoda > Insecta > Diptera > Asilidae > Dioctria > Dioctria linearis. The sequence continues at coordinate 16,176 of CAWVNZ010002356.1, read as the reverse complement.
TTTTACTGTCGCAAATTTTAATTGCGCCAGGGATTGCCTTTTCTACAGTAAATTTTTTACTGTCGCAAATTTTAATTACGCCACGGATTGCCTTTTCTACAGTAAATTTTTCAAAAACTAATTTTTTACTTTCGCAAATTTTAATTACGCCAGGGATTGCCTTTTCTATAGTAAATTTTTCAAAAAATAATTTTTGACTGTCGCAAATTTTAATTACCACAGGAATTGCCTTTTCTACAGTAAATTTTTCAAAAACTAATTTTTTATTGTCGCAAATTTTAATTACGCCAGGGATTGCCTTTTCTATAGTAAATTTTTCAAAAAATAATTTTTTACTGTCGCAAATTTTAATTACGCCAGGGATTGCCTTTTCTATAGTAAATTTTTCAAAAAATAATTTTCTACTGTCGCAAATTTTAATTGCGCCAGGGATTGCCTTTTCTATAGTAAATTTTGCAAGAAATAATTTTTTACTGTCGCAAATTTTAATTGCGCCAGGGATTGCCTTTTCTATAGCAAATTTTTCAAAAAATCATTTTTTACTGTCGCAAATTTTAATTGCGCCAGGGATTGCCTTTTCTACAGTAAATTTTTCAAAAAATAATTTTTTACTGTCGCAAATTTTAATTCCGCCTGGGATTGCCTTTTCTACAGTAAATTTTTCAAAAACTAATTTTTTACTGTCGCAAATTTTAATTACGCCAAGGATTGCCTTTTCTATAGTAAATTTTTCAAAAAATAATTTTTTACTGTCGCAAATTTTAATTGCCCCAGGGATTGCCTTTTCTACAGTAAATTTTTCAAAAACTAATTTTTTATTGTCGCAAATTTTAATTACGCCAGGGATTGCCTTTTCTATAGTAAATTTTTCAAAAAATAATTTTTTACTGTCGCAAATTTTAATTACGCCAGGGATTGCCTTTTCTATAGTAAATTATTCAAAAAATAATTTTTTACTGTCGCAAATTTTAATTGCGCCAGGGATCGCCTTTTCTATAGTAAATTTTTCAAAAATTAATTTTTTACTGTCGCAAATTTTAAATCCGCCAGGGATGGCCTTTTCTATAGTAAATTTTTCAAAAAATAATTTTTTACTGTCGCAAATTTTAATTGCCCCAGGGATTGCCTTTTCTACAGTAAATTTTTCAAAAACTAATTTTTTATTGTCACAAATTTTAATTACGCCAGGGATTGCCTTTTCTATAGTAAATTTTTCAAAAAATTATTTTCTACTGTCGCAAATTTTAATTGCGCCAGGGATTGCCTTTTCTATAGTAAACTATTCAAGAAATAATTTTTTCCTGTCGCAAATTTTAATTGCGCCAGGGATTGCCTTTTCTATAGTAAACTATTCAAGAAATAATTTTTTCCTGTCGCAAATTTTAATTGCGCCAGGGATTGCCTTTTCTATAGTAAATTTTTCAAAAAATAATTTTTTATTGTCGCAAATTTTAATTGCGCCAGGGATTGCCTTTTCTACAGTAAATTTTGCAAAAAATAATTTTTTACTGTCGCAAATTTTAATTGCGCCAGGGATTTCCTTTTCTACAGTATATTTTGCAAAAAATAATTTTTTACTGTCGCAAATTTTAATTACGCCAGGGATTGCCTTTTCTATAGTAAATTTTTCAAAAAATAATTTTCTACTGTCGCAAATTTTAATTACGCCAGGGATTGCCTTTTCTATAGTAAATTTTTCAAAAAATAATTTTCTACTGTCGCAAATTTTAATTGCGCCCGGGATTGCCTTTTCTATAGTAAATTTTGCAAGAAATAATTTTTTACTGTCGCAAATTTTAATTGCGCCAGGGATTGCCTTTTCTATAGTAAATTTTTCAAAAAATAATTTTTTACTGTCGCAAATTTTAATTGCGCCAGGGATTGCCTTTTCTACAGTAAATTTTTCAAAAAATAATTTTTTATTGTCGCAAATTTTAATTACGCCAGGGATTGCCTTTTCTATAGTAAATTTTTCAAAAAATAATTTTTTACTGTCGCAAATTTTAATTACGCCAGGGATTGCCTTTTCTATAGTAAATTTTTCAAAAAATAATTTTCTACTGTCGCAAATTTTAATTGCGCCCGGGATTGCCTTTTCTATAGTAAATTTTGCAAGAAATAATTTTTTACTGTCGCAAATTTTAATTGCGCCAGGGATTGCCTTTTCTATAGTAAATTTTTCAAAAAATAATTTTTTACTGTCGCAAATTTTAATTGCGCCAGGGATTGCCTTTTCTACAGTAAATTTTTCAAAAAATAATTTTTTACTGTCGCAAATTTTAATTCCGCCAGGGATTGCCTTTTCTACAGTAAATTTTTCAAAAACTAATTTTTTACTGTCGCAAATTTTAATTACGCCAGGGATTGCCTTTTCTATAGTAAATTTTTCAAAAAATAATTTTTTACTGTCGCAAATTTTAATTGCCCCAGGGATTGCCTTTTCTACAGTAAATTTTTCAAAAACTAATTTTTTATTGTCGCAAATTTTAATTACGCCAGGGATTGCCTTTTCTATAGTAAATTTTTCAAAAAATAATTTTTTACTGTCGCAAATTTTAATTACGCCAGGGATTGCCTTTTCTATAGTAAATTATTCAAAGAATAATTTTTTACTGTCGCAAATTTTAATTGCGCCAGGGATCGCCTTTTCTATAGTAAATTTTTCAAAAATTAATTTTTTACTGTCGCAAATTTTAAATCCGCCAGGGATGGCCCTTTTCTATAGTAAATTTTTCAAAAAATAATTTTTTACTGTCGCAAATTTTAATTGCCCCAGGGATTGCCTTTTCTACAGTAAATTTTTCAAAAACTAATTTTTTATTGTCGCAAATTTTAATTACGCCAGGGATTGCCTTTTCTATAGTAAATTATTCAAAAATATTTTTTTACTATCGCAAATTTTAATTGCGCCAGGGATTGCCTTTTCTATAGTAAATTATTCAAAAAATAATTTTTACTGTCGCAAATTTTAATTGCGCCAGGGATCGCCTTTTCTTTAGTAAATTTTTCAAAAATTAATTTTTACTGTCGCAAATTTTAAATCCGCCAGGGATTGCCTTTTCTATAGAAAATTTTTCAAAAAATAATTTTTTACTGTCGCAAATTTTAATTGCGTCAGGGATTGCCTTTTCTACAGTAAATTTTGCAAAAAATAATTTTTTACTGTCGCAAATTTTAATTGCGCCAGGGATTACCTTTTCTATAGTAAATTATTCAAAAAATAATTTTTACTGTCGCAAATTTTAACTGCGCCAGGGATTGCCTTTTCTACAGTAAATTTTTCAAAAAATAATTTTTTACTGTCGCAAATTTTCATTGCGCCAGGGATTGCCTTTTCTATAGTAAATTTTTCAAAAAATTATTTTCTACTGTCGCAAATTTTAATTGCGCCAGGGATTGCCTTTTCTATAGTAAATTTTTCAAAAAATAATTTTCTACTGTCGCAAATTTTAATTGCGCCAGGGATTGCCTTTTCTACAGTAAATTTTTTACTGTCGCAAATTTTAATTACGCCGGGATTGCCTTTTCTACAGTAAATTTTTCAAAACCTAATTTTTTACTGTCGCAAATTTTAATTACGCCAGGGATTGCCTTTTCTATAGTAAATTTTTCAAAAAATAATTTTCTACTGTCGCAAATTTTAATTGCGCCAGGGATTGCCTTTTCTACAGTAAATTTTTTACTGTCGCAAATTTTAATTACGCCAGGGATTGCCTTTTCTATAGTAAATTTTTCAAAAAATGATTTTTTACTGTCGCAAATTTTAATTGCCCCAGGATTGCCTTTTCTACAGTAAATTTTTCAAAAACTAATTTTTTATTGTCGCAAATTTTAATTACGCCAGGGATTGCCTTTTCTATAGTAAATTTTTTCAAAAAATAATTTTTTACTGTCGCAAATTTTAATTACGCCAGGGATTGCCTTTTCTATAGTAAATTATTCAAAAAATAATTTTTTACTGTCGCAAATTTTAATTGCGCCAGGGATCGCCTTTTCTATAGTAAATTTTTCAAAAATTAATTTTTTACTGTCGCAAATTTTAAATCCGCCAGGGATGGCCTTTTCTATAGTAAATTTTTCAAAAAATAATTTTTTACTGTCGCAAATTTTAATTGCTTCAGGGATTGCCTTTTCTACAGTAAATTTTTCAAAAACTAATTTTTTATTGTCGCAAATTTTAATTACGCCAGGGATTGCCTTTTCTATAGTAAATTATTCAAAAAATATTTTTTTACTATCGCAAATTTTAATTGCGCCAGGGATTGCCTTTTCTATAGTAAATTATTCAAAAAATAATTTTTTACTGTCGCAAATTTTAATTGCGCCATGGATCGCCTTTTCTATAGTAAATTTTTCAAAAATTAATTTTTTACTATCGCAAATTTTAAATCCGCCAGGGATTGCCTTTTCTATAGAAAATTTTTCAAAAAATAATTTTTTACTGTCGCAAATTTTAATTGCGCCAGGGATTGCCTTTTCTACAGTAAATTTTGCAAAAAATAATTTTTTACTGTCGCAAATTTTAATTGCGCCAGGGATTACCTTTTCTATAGTAAATTATTCAAAAAAATAATTTTTTACTGTCGCAAATTTTAATTGCGCCAGGGATTGCCTTTTCTACAGTAAATTTTTCAAAAAATAATTTTTTACTGTCGCAAATTATAATTGCGCCAGGGATTTCCTTTTCTACAGTAAATTTTGCAAAAAATAATTTTTTACTGTCGCAAATTTTCATTGCGCCAGGGATTGCCTTTTCTATAGTAAATTTTTCAAAAAATTATTTCTACTGTCGCAAATTTTAATTGCGCCAGGGATTGCCTTTTCTACAGTAAATTTTTCAAAAATATTTCTCTACTGTCGCAAATTTTAATTGCGCCAGGGATTGCCTTTTCTACAGTAAATTATTCAAAAAATAATTTTTTACTGTCGCAAATTTTAAATACGCCAGGGATTGCCTTTTCTGTAGTAAACTTTTCACAAATTAATTTTATACTGTCGCAAATTTTAAATACGCCAGGGATTGCCTCTTCTATAGTAAATTTTGCAAAAAATATTTTTTTACTGTCGCAAATTTTAATTGCGCCAGGGATTGCCTTTTCTATAGTAAACTATTCAAGAAATAATTTTTTTCCTGTCGCAAATTTTAATTGCGCCAGGTATTGCCTTTTCTATAGTAAATTTTTCAAAAAATAATTTTTTTACTGTCGCAAATTTTAATTGCGCCAGGGATTGCCTTTTCTACAGTAAATTTTGCAAAAAATAATTTTTTACTGTCGCAAATTTTAATTGCGCCAGGGATTTCCTTTTCTACAGTAAATTTTGCAAAAAATAATCTTTTATTGTCGCAAATTTTAATTGCGCCAGGGATTGCCTTTTCTATAGTAAATTTTTCTACTGTCGGAAATTTTAATTGCGCCAGGGATTGCCTTTTCTGCAGTAAATTATTCAAAAAATAAATTTTACTGTCGCAAATTTTAAATACGCCAGGGATTGCCTTTTCTATAGTAATTTTTCACAAATTAATTTTATACTGTCGCAAATTTTAAATACGCCAGGGATTGGCTCTTCTATAGTAAATTTTGCAAAAAATAATTTTTTACTGTCGCAAATTTTAATTGCGCCAGGGATTGCCTTTTCTACAGTAAATTTTTTACTGTCGCAAATTTTAATTACGCCAGGGATTGCCTTTTCTACAGTAAATTTTTCAAAAACTAATTTTTTACTGTCGCAAATTTTAATTACGCCAGGGATTGCCTTTTCTATAGTAAATTTTCAAAAAATAATTTTTTACTGTCGCAAATTTTAATTGCCACAGGAATTGCCTTTTCTACAGTAAATTTTTCAAAAACTAATTTTTTATTGTCGCAAATTTTAATTACGCCAGGGATATCCTTTTCTATAGTAAATTTTTCAAAAAATAATTTTTTACTGTCGCAAATTTTAATTACGCCAGGGATTGCCTTTTCTATAGTAAATTTTTCAAAAAATAATTTTCTACTGTCGCAAATTTTAATTGCGCCAGGGATTGCTTTTTCTATAGTAAATTTCGCAAGAAATAATTTTTTACTGTCGCAAATTTTAATTGCGCCAGGGATTGCCTTTTCTATAGTAAATTTTTCAAAAAATAATTTTTTACTGTCGCAAATTTTAATTGCGCCAGGGATTGCCTTTTCTACAGTAAATTTTTCAAAAATAATTTTTTACTGTCGCAAATTTTAATTCCGCCAGGGATTGCCTTTTCTACAGTAAATTTTTCAAAAACTAATTTTTTACTGTCGCAAATTTTAATTACGCCAGGGATTGCCTTTTCTATAGTAAATTTTTCACAAATTAATTTTATACTGTCGCAAATTTTAAATACGCCAGTGATTGCCTCTTCTATAGTAAATTTTTCAAAAACTAATTTTTTATTGTCGCAAATTTTAATTACGCCAGGGATTGCCTTTTCTATAGTAAATTTTTCAAAAAATAATTTTTTACTGTCGCAAATTTTAATTACGCCAGGGATTGCCTTTTCTATAGTAAATTATTCAAAAAATAATTTTTTACTGTCGCAAATTTTAATTGCGCCAGGGATCGCCTTTTCTATAGTAAATTTTTCAAAAATTAATTTTTTACTGTCGCAAATTTTAAATCCGCCAGGGATGGCCTTTTCTATAGTAAATTTTTCAAAAAATAATTTTTTACTGTCGCAAATTTTAATTGCTTCAGGATTGCCTTTTCTACAGTAAATTTTTCAAAAACTAATTTTTTATTGTCGCAAATTTTAATTGCGCCATGGATCGCCTTTTCTATAGTAAATTTTTCAAAAATTAATTTTTTACTATCGCAAATTTTAAATCCGCCAGGGATTGCCTTTTCTATAGAAAATTTTTCAAAAAATAATTTTTTACTGTCGCAAATTTTAATTGCGCCAGGGATTGCCTTTTCTACAGTAAATTTTGCAAAAAATAATATTTTACTGTCGCAAATTTTAATTGCGCCAGGGATTACCTTTTCTATAGTAAATTATTCAAAAAAATAATTTTTTACTGTCGCAAATTTTAATTGCGCCAGGGATTGCCTTTTCTACAGTAAATTTTTCAAAAAATAATTTTTTACTGTAGCAAATTATAATTGCGCCAGGGATTTCCTTTTCTACAGTAAATTTTGCAAAAAATAATTTTTTACTGTCGCAAATTTTAATTGCGCCAGGGATTGCCTTTTCTACAGTAAATTTTTTACTGTCGCAAATTTTAATTACGCCAGGGATTGCCTTTTCTACAGTAAATTTTTCAAAACCTAATTTTTTACTGTCGCAAATTTTAATTACGCCAGGGATTGCCTTTTCTATAGTAAATTTTCAAAAAATAATTTTTTACTGTCGCAAATTTTAATTGCCCCAGGGATTGCCTTTTCTACAGTAAATTTTTCAAAAACTAATTTTTTATTGTCGCAAATTTTAATTACGCCAGGGATTGCCTTTTCTATAGTAAATTTTTCAAAAAATAATTTTTTACTGTCGCAAATTTTAATTACGCCAGGGATTGCCTTTTCTATAGTAAATTATTCAAAATATAATTTTTTACTGTCGCAAATTTTAATTGCGCCAGGGATCGCCTTTTCTATAGTAAATTTTTCAAAAATTAATTTTTTACTGTCGCAAATTTTAAATCCGCCAGGGATGGCCTTTTCTATAGTAAATTTTTCAAAAAATAATTTTTTACTGTCGCAAATTTTAATTGCCCAGGGATTGCCCATTCTACAGTAAATTTTTCAAAAACTAATTTTTTATTGTCGCAAATTTTAATTACGCCAGGGATTGCCTTTTCTATAGTAAATTATTCAAAAAATATTTTTTTACTATCGCAAATTTTAATTGCGACAGGGATTGCCTTTTCTATAGTAAATTATTCAAAAAATAATTTTTTACTGTCGCAAATTTTAATTGCGCCAGGGATCGACTTTTCTATAGTAAATTTTTCAAAAATTAATTTTTTACTGTCGCAAATTTTTAAATCCGCCAGGGATTGCCTTTTCTATAGAAAATTTTTCAAAAAATAATTTTTTACTGTCGCAAATTTTAATTGCGCCAGGGATTGCCTTTTGTACAGTAAATTTTGCAAAAAATAATTTTTTACTGTCGCAAATTTTAATTGCGCCAGGGATTACCTTTTCTATAGTAAATTATTCAAAAAATAATTTTTTACTGTCGCAAATTTTAATTGCGCCAGGGATTGCCTTTTCTACAGTAAATTTTTCAAAAAATAATTTTTTACTGTCGCAAATTATAATTGCGCCAGGGATTTACTTTTCTACAGTAAATTTTGCAAAAAATAATTTTTTACTCTCGCAAATTTTCATTGCGCCAGGGATTGCCTTTTCTATAGTAAATTTTTCAAAAAATTATTTTCTACTGTCGCAAATTTTAATTGCGCCAGGGATTGCCTTTTCTACAGTAAATTTTTCAAAAAATATTTCTCTACTGTCGCAAATTTTAATTGCGCCAGGGATTGCCTTTTCTACAGTAAATTATTCAAAAAATAATTTTTTACTGTCGCAAATTTTAAATACGCCAGGGATTGCCTTTTCTGTAGTAAACTTTTCACAAATTAATTTTATACTGTCGCAAATTTTAAATACGCCAGGGATTGCCTCTTCTATAGTAAATTTTGCAAAAAATAATTTTTTACTGTCGCAAATTTTAATTGCGTCAGGGATTGCCTTTTCTATAGTAAACTATTCAAGAAATAATTTTTTCCTGTCGCAAATTTTAATTGCGCCAGGGATTGCCTTTTCTATAGTAAATTTTTCAAAAAATAATTTTTTACTGTCGCAAATTTTAATTGCGCCAGGGATTGCCTTTTCTACAGTAAATTTTGCAAAAATAATTTTTTTACTGTCGCAAATTTTAATTGCGCCAGGGATTTCCTTTTCTACAGTAAATTTTGCAAAAATAATCTTTTATTGTCGCAAATTTTAATTGCGCCCAGGGATTGACTTTTCTATAGTAAATTTTTCAAAAAATATTTTTCTACTGTCGCAAATTTTAATTGCGCCAGGGATTGCCTTTTCTGCAGTAAATTATTCAAAAAATAAATTTTACTGTCGCAAATTTTAAATACGCCAGGGATTGCCTTTTCTATAGTAAATTTTTCACAAATTAATTTTATACTGTTCCAAATTTTAAATACGCCAGGGCTTGCCTCTTCTATAGTAAATTTTGCAAAAAATAATTTTTTACTGTCGCAAATTTTAATTGCGCCAGGGATTGCCTTTTCTACAGTAAATTTTTTACTGTCGCAAATTTTAATTACGCCACGGATTGCCTTTTCTACAGTAAATTTTTCAAAAACTAATTTTTTACTGTCGCAAATTTTAATTACGCCAGGGATTGCCTTTTCTATAGTAAATTTTTCAAAAATAATTTTTGACTGTCGCAAATTTTAATTACCACAGGAATTGCCTTTTCTACAGTAAATTTTTCAAAAACTAATTTTTTATTGTCGCAAATTTTAATTACGCCAGGGATTGCCTTTTCTATAGTAAATTTTTCAAAAAATAATTTTTTACTGTCGCAAATTTTAATTACGCCAGGGATTGCCTTTTCTATAGTAAATTTTTCAAAAAATAATTTTCTACTGTCGCAAATTTTAATTGCGCCAGGGATTGCCTTTTCTATAGTAAATTTTGCAAGAAATAATTTTTTACTGTCGCAAATTTTAATTGCGCCAGGGATTGCCTTTTCTATAGCAAATTTTTCAAAAAATCATTTTTTACTGTCGCAAATTTTAATTGCGCCAGGGATTGCCTTTTCTACAGTAAATTTTTCAAAAAATAATTTTTTACTGTCGCAAATTTTAATTCCGCCAGGGATTGCCTTTTCTACAGTAAATTTTTCAAAAACTAATTTTTTACTGTCGCAAATTTTAATTACGCCAAGGATTGCTTTTTCTATAGTAAATTTTTCAAAAAATAATTTTTTACTGTCGCAAATTTTAATTGCCCCAGGGATTGCCTTTTCTACAGTAAATTTTTCAAAAACTAATTTTTTATTGTCGCAAATTTTAATTACGCCAGGGATTGCCTTTTCTATAGTAAATTTTTCAAAAAATAATTTTTTACTGTCGCAAATTTTAATTACGCCAGGGATTGCCTTTTCTATAGTAAATTATTCAAAAATAATTTTTTACTGTCGCAAATTTTAATTGCGCCAGGGATCGCCTTTTCTATAGTAAATTTTTCAAAAATTAATTTTTTACTGTCGCAAATTTTAAATCCGCCAGGGATGGCCTTTTCTATAGTAAATTTTTCAAAAAATAATTTTTTACTGTCGCAAATTTTAATTGCCCCAGGGATTGCCTTTTCTACAGTAAATTTTTCAAAAACTAATTTTTTATTGTCACAAATTTTAATTACGCCAGGGATTGCCTTTTCTATAGTAAATTTTTCAAAAAATTATTTTCTACTGTCGCAAATTTTAATTGCGCCAGGGATTGCCTTTTCTATAGTAAACTATTCAAGAAATAATTTTTTCCTGTCGCAAATTTTAATTGCGCCAGGGATTGCCTTTTCTATAGTAAACTATTCAAGAAATAATTTTTTCCTGTCGCAAATTTTAATTGCGCCAGGGATTGCCTTTTCTATAGTAAATTTTTCAAAAAATAATTTTTTATTGTCGCAAATTTTAATTGCGCCAGGGATTGCCTTTTCTACAGTAAATTTTGCAAAAAATAATTTTTTACTGTCGCAAATTTTAATTGCGCCAGGGATTTCCTTTTCTACAGTATATTTTGCAAAAAATAATTTTTTACTGTCGCAAATTTTAATTACGCCAGGGATTGCCTTTTCTATAGTAAATTTTTCAAAAAATAATTTTCTACTGTCGCAAATTTTAATTACGCCAGGGATTGCCTTTTTCTATAGTAAATTTTTCAAAAAATAATTTTCTACTGTCGCAAATTTTAATTGCGCCCGGGATTGCCTTTTCTATAGTAAATTTTGCAAGAAATAATTTTTTACTGTCGCAAATTTTAATTGCGCCAGGGATTGCCTTTTCTATAGTAAATTTTTCAAAAAATAATTTTTTACTGTCGCAAATTTTAATTGCGCCAGGGATTGCCTTTTCTACAGTAAATTTTTCAAAAAATAATTTTTTATTGTCGCAAATTTTAATTACGCCAGGGATTGCCTTTTCTATAGTAAATTTTTCAAAAAATAATTTTTTACTGTCGCAAATTTTAATTACGCCAGGGATTGCCTTTTCTATAGTAAATTTTTCAAAAAATAATTTTCTACTGTCGCAAATTTTAATTGCGCCCGGGATTGCCTTTTCTATAGTAAATTTTGCAAGAAATAATTTTTTACTGTCGCAAATTTTAATTGCGCCAGGGATTGCCTTTTCTATAGTAAATTTTTCAAAAAATAATTTTTTACTGTCGCAAATTTTAATTGCGCCAGGGATTGCCTTTTCTACAGTAAATTTTTCAAAAAATAATTTTTTACTGTCGCAAATTTTAATTCCGCCAGGGATTGCCTTTTCTACAGTAAATTTTTCAAAAACTAATTTTTTACTGTCGCAAATTTTAATTACGCCAGGGATTGCCTTTTCTATAGTAAATTTTTCAAAAAATAATTTTTTACTGTCGCAAATTTTAATTGCCCCAGGGATTGCCTTTTCTACAGTAAATTTTTCAAAAACTAATTTTTTATTGTCGCAAATTTTAATTACGCCAGGGATTGCCTTTTCTATAGTAAATTTTTCAAAAAATAATTTTTTACTGTCGCAAATTTTAATTACGCCAGGGATTGCCTTTTCTTTAGTAAATTATTCAAAGAATAATTTTTTACTGTCGCAAATTTTAATTGCGCAGGGATCGCCTTTTCTATAGTAAATTTTTCAAAAATTAATTTTTTACTGTCGCAAATTTTAAATCCGCCAGGGATGGCCTTTTCTATAGTAAATTTTTCAAAAAATAATTTTTTACTGTCGCAAATTTTAATTGCCCCAGGGATTGCCTTTTCTACAGTAAATTTTTCAAAAACTAATTTTTATTGTCGCAAATTTTAATTACGCCAGGGATTGCCTTTTCTATAGTAAATTATTCAAAAAATATTTTTTTACTATCGCAAATTTTAATTGCGCCAGGGATTGCCTTTTCTATAGTAAATTATTCAAAAAATAATTTTTTACTGTCGCAAATTTTAATTGCGCCAGGGATCGCCTTTTCTTTAGTAAATTTTTCAAAATTAATTTTTTACTGTCGCAAATTTTAAATCCGCCAGGGATTGCCTTTTCTATAGAAAATTTTTCAAAAAATAATTTTTTACTGTCGCAAATTTTAATTGCGTCAGGGATTGCCTTTTCTACAGTAAATTTTGCAAAAAATAATTTTTTACTGTCGCAAATTTTAATTGCGCCAGGGATTACCTTTTCTATAGTAAATTATTCAAAAAATAATTTTTTACTGTCGCAAATTTTAACTGCGCCAGGGATTGCCTTTTCTACAGTAAATTTTTCAAAAAATAATTTTTTACTGTCGCAAATTTTCATTGCGCCAGGGATTGCCTTTTCTATAGTAAATTTTTCAAAAAATTATTTTCTACTGTCGCAAATTTTAATTGCGCCAGGGATTGCCTTTTCTATAGTAAATTTTTCAAAAAATAATTTTCTACTGTCGCAAATTTTAATTGCGTTAGGGATTGCCTTTTCTACAGTAAATTTTTTACTGTCGCAAATTTTAATTACGCCGGGGATTGCCTTTTCTACAGTAAATTTTTCAAAACCTAATTTTTTACTGTCGCAAATTTTAATTACGCAGGGATTGCCTTTTCTATAGTAAATTTTTCAAAAAATAATTTTCTACTGTCGCAAATTTTAATTGCGCCAGGGATTGCCTTTTCTACAGTAAATGTTTTACTGTCGCAAATTTTAATTACGCCAGGGATTGCCTTTTCTATAGTAAATTTTTCAAAAAATGATTTTTTACTGTCGCAAATTTTAATTGCCCCAGGGATTGCCTTTTCTACAGTAAATTTTTCAAAAACTAATTTTTTATTGTCGCAAATTTTAATTACGCCAGGGATTGCCTTTTCTATAGTAAATTTTTCAAAAAATAATTTTTTACTGTCGCAAATTTTAATTACGCCAGGGATTGCCTTTTCTATAGTAAATTATTCAAAAAATAATTTTTTACTGTCGCAAATTTTAATTGCGCCAGGGATCGCCTTTTCTATAGTAAATTTTTCAAAAATTAATTTTTTACTGTCGCAAATTTTAAATCCGCCAGGGATGGCCTTTTCTATAGTAAATTTTTCAAAAAATAATTTTTTACTGTCGCAAATTTTAATTGCTTCAGGGATTGCCTTTTCTACAGTAAATTTTTCAAAAACTAATTTTTTATTGTCGCAAATTTTAATTACGCCAGGGATTGCCTTTTCTATAGTAAATTATTCAAAAAATATTTTTTTACTATCGCAAATTTTAATTGCGCCAGGGATTGCCTTTTCTATAGTAAATTATTCAAAAAATAATTTTTTACTGTCGCAAATTTTAATTGCGCCATGGATCGCCTTTTCTATAGTAAATTTTTCAAAAATTAATTTTTTACTATCGCAAATTTTAAATCCGCCAGGGATTGCCTTTTCTATAGAAAATTTTTCAAAAAATAATTTTTTACTGTCGCAAATTTTAATTGCGCCAGGGATTGCCTTTTCTACAGTAAATTTTGCAAAAAATAATTTTTTACTGTCGCAAATTTTAATTGCGCCAGGGATTACCTTTTCTATAGTAAATTATTCAAAAAAATAATTTTTTACTGTCGCAAATTTTAATTGCGCCAGGGATTGCCTTTTCTACAGTAAATTTTTCAAAAAATAATTTTTTACTGTCGCAAATTATAATTGCGCCAGGGATTTCCTTTTCTACAGTAAATTTTGCAAAAAATAATTTTTTACTGTCGCAAATTTCATTGCGCCAGGGATTGCCTTTTCTATAGTAAATTTTTCAAAAAATTATTTTCTACTGTCGCAAATTTTAATTGCGCCAGGGATTGCCTTTTCTACAGTAAATTTTTCAAAAAATATTTCTCTACTGTCGCAAATTTTAATTGCGCCAGGGATTGCCTTTTCTACAGTAAATTATTCAAAAAATAATTTTTTACTGTCGCAAATTTTAAATACGCAGGGATTGCCTTTTCTGTAGTAAACTTTTCACAAATTAATTTTATACTGTCGCAAATTTTAAATACGCCAGGGATTGCCTCTTCTATAGTAAATTTTGCAAAAAATATTTTTTTACTGTCGCAAATTTTAATTGCGCCAGGGATTGCCTTTTCTATAGTAAACTATTCAAGAAATAATTTTTTCCTGTCGCAAATTTTAATTGCGCCAGGGATTGCCTTTTCTATAGTAAATTTTTCAAAAAATAATTTTTTACTGTCGCAAATTTTAATTGCGCCAGGGATTGCCTTTTCTACAGTAAATTTTGCAAAAAATAATTTTTTACTGTCGCAAATTTTAATTGCGCCAGGGATTTCCTTTTCTACAGTAAATTTTGCAAAAAATAATCTTTTATTGTCGCAAATTTTAATTGCGCCAGGGATTGCCTTTTCTATAGTAAATTTTTCTACTGTCGGAAATTTTAATTGCGCCAGGGATTGCCTTTTCTGCAGTAAATTATTCAAAAAATAAATTTTACTGTCGCAAATTTAAATACGCCAGGGATTGCCTTTTCTATAGTAAATTTTTCACAAATTAATTTTATACTGTCGCAAATTTTAAATACGCCAGGGATTGGCTCTTCTATAGTAAATTTTGCAAAAATAATTTTTTACTGTCGCAAATTTTAATTGCGCCAGGGATTGCCTTTTCTACAGTAAATTTTTTACTGTCGCAAATTTTAATTACGCCAGGGATTGCCTTTTCTACAGTAAATTTTTCAAAAACTAATTTTTTACTGTCGCAAATTTTAATTACGCCAGGGATTGCCTTTTCTATAGTAAATTTTTCAAAAAATAATTTTTTACTGTCGCAAATTTTAATTGCCACAGGAATTGCCTTTTCTACAGTAAATTTTTCAAAAACTAATTTTTTATTGTCGCAAATTTTAATTACGCCAGGGATTGCCTTTTCTATAGTAAATTTTTCAAAAAATAATTTTTTACTGTCGCAAATTTTAATTACGCCAGGGATTGCCTTTTCTATAGTAAATTTTTCAAAAAATAATTTTCTACTGTCGCAAATTTT
Source organism: Dioctria linearis (assembly GCA_963930735.1). NCBI lineage: Eukaryota > Metazoa > Arthropoda > Insecta > Diptera > Asilidae > Dioctria > Dioctria linearis. Next base: position 951 of record CAWVNZ010002356.1, on the reverse strand, counting down.
AATTGCGCCAGGGATTGCTTTTTCTATAGTAAATTTCGCAAGAAATAATTTTTTACTGTCGCAAATTTTAATTGCGCCAGGGATTGCCTTTTCTATAGTAAATTTTTCAAAAAATAATTTTTTACTGTCGCAAATTTTAATTGCGCCAGGGATTGCCTTTTCTACAGTAAATTTTTCAAAAAATAATTTTTTACTGTCGCAAATTTTAATTCCGCCAGGGATTGCCTTTTCTACAGTAAATTTTTCAAAAACTAATTTTTTACTGTCGCAAATTTTAATTACGCCAGGGATTGCCTTTTCTATAGTAAATTTTTCACAAATTAATTTTATACTGTCGCAAATTTTAAATACGCCAGTGATTGCCTCTTCTATAGTAAATTTTCAAAAACTAATTTTTTATTGTCGCAAATTTTAATTACGCCAGGGATTGCCTTTTCTATAGTAAATTTTTCAAAAAATAATTTTTTACTGTCGCAAATTTTAATTACGCCAGGGATTGCCTTTTCTATAGTAAATTATTCAAAAAATAATTTTTTACTGTCGCAAATTTTAATTGCGCCAGGGATCGCCTTTTCTATAGTAAATTTTTCAAAATTAATTTTTTACTGTCGCAAATTTTAAATCCGCCAGGGATGGCCTTTTCTATAGTAAATTTTTCAAAAAATAATTTTTTACTGTCGCAAATTTTAATTGCTTCAGGGATTGCCTTTTCTACAGTAAATTTTTCAAAACTAATTTTTTATTGTCGCAAATTTTAATTGCGCCATGGATCGCCTTTTCTATAGTAAATTTTTCAAAAATTAATTTTTTACTATCGCAAATTTTAAATCCGCCAGGGATTGCCTTTTCTATAGAAAATTTTTCAAAAAATAATTTTTTACTGTCGCAAATTTTAATTGCGCCAGGGATTGCCTTTTCTACAGTAAATTTTGCAAAAAATAATATTTTACT